>JAGFMF010012105.1:5581600-5626150 GCA_019455555.1 Galemys pyrenaicus
TGTTCTGCTCCCCGCTCTCTGTGGTGAATCCTCTCACCCCCCACACCTCTGGCCTGTACCCCAGTGCTTGTATGCATAAATAAATAAATCTTCAAAAAATAAATAAAATAAATATAACCTTGATAACTTAGAACCACCTTTTAAACGGGTTTCTAATCAGATGGTCTGTGGTGATTCTCTTGTAATCGGTGATATTTTATATTCGATCAGTAATAATCCATAGACTTTTGAGAATGTAATTCAATGTGAAATCTTTAAGGCCCATTATGAATTATTATTTAAAATTCTAGTTTGTGTATTTGTTTTTCTCATTATAAACTACTGATTGTAGAGAATTATATGTGATTTATAGTCTGAGTTATTAGTGATAGTGGACATCAAAATGTTTCACATTGAATTTTAAAGACTACCCTTTCTTTTTATTTTACATGAACAGATAGGAAAAAAAAATGGGATAAAATAAACTTTTTTTCAGTATCTCAGAAGTGAACTATCAAGTAAGAAGAAATGCCTCACATATATTGGAAATGGCAAGCAGATGCCAAACACATAATCCTTGTAATATGAGTCAACTAACATCTGGCCAATGTTCATAATTTTTCGTTTTTTTTTTTTAAGATTTATTTATTTATGCATACAAGAACTGAGATACCCAGGAGGTACAGGCCACAGGCAAAGGAGGTGAGAGGATTCACCAGAGACAGAGTGGGGGCCAGAATAGGCAGATCGACTAAAACACACTGCTGAGGGGAGCAGCGAGCAAAGCAGGAGAGATCTGCAGTGCTATGTGGGTCACCTCCCTGGCTAGGAATTGAACTCATGCTGTAGTAGCTGTGGGTGCTTCACAGTGCAGTGCTTAACCCTTTGTGCCACCAGGGAGGCCCCCAATTTTTCTTCTTTTAGTAGAAAATTTTATAATTGAAGTGAAATTTCCTTAGGTAACCAGGTATCAATTTTTAAGACAATTGATATTTTAGTACAAAATAATTTAAAATCTTAGTTATAGACCAGTCATCCTTGTTGACATTTAATATAAATTGAACTATATCCAAAAAAGTATACATAAAGTTCCTAGCTGCTCTGTATTCTTTCAGCGACACAGCTATAAAACAGTACTTTCCCTTTTATAATACTCCAATTGATATTTTGAAGGAAAAATACAAGATATAGATTATAGAGGCGACACTGTTGACTCCTAATCTAGTTCGATAAACTAAACATAGACTCTAATTTTTTAATTTAAATATTTACCTATTTGAATAAAAAGCATTCATTTTCTAGAAGTAATTTTGAATATTTACTTAAAAACATGGTTGTTAGAAATTACAAGGACTTTATAATTTCAAAAATAAAATGTTCTTTCAATTTTTTACAGGAAGGCTTAAACTTAATTTTTTTCTAAAATTAAAGCCCTCTGAAAACATTATATGCAATATTTTAGAACCTAGAATTTTGAACATTTAAGCACAATCTCAGTATCATTGTATTTTATATATTGATATCACAAGAAGCTGCAATATAAATGCAAATTGTTGATAATTGACTGAAGCACTGAGAAATGTGATTTAGTGATATAAATTAGGATGTGTTTATACTATAGAAGCTCTTGACTAGTAACAAAATAGAAACGTATACTTTATTTTAATTCAGTTACTGTTTGTGTCTTGCTGGAGTATTATGTGAAATGGTAGTGCAAGTTTATACTACTGTTTCAGCATTTGTGTGGGGTAACATGACTTAATATATACTCAAAAAGATGTATGCAATGTTCCTTTGGGACCTTTAGTAACACTTGAGGAAACAGGTTGCTATTATCTCAGTCTACAGAACCAGAGTATAATGAAAAACCCATAAAATGCTGATCAGCAGAAACTCTCTGTGACTTCTGACACTTGGAAGAGTGTTTTCAGACTGAACTTGAAACCCCAAGTCAAAAATGTGAACAGTGAGTGGCAGGCATTACTTAGCTATAGGGATGCTTCTCTTTTGAACAATTATGCTCCAGTAAACCAAGTGTCAGAGATATGTTTATTCAAGGATGATGTATTGCAGAATACTTCCAGGCAGGCCAGGATGTATTTTAAATATGCAGAAGCATGGTTTAGCACATTAATGGTAGCTTAAATATATCAGGATACCAAGAACATCCATTCATCTCATAATTCTAGGCTGTATCCCAAATAGTTTAGTTTGAGTATCTGAAGGATTTCACAATCAGTCTGAAGTACTGATTTATAAATAAGTTGCTACCACTCAGTTTCTAGTCAAGAGCTTCTATAGTATAAACACATCCTAACTTTCATAATATTCAGTACTTTCATCTCATTGATATTATTGGATATATATAAGGCATGAATAGTTTTGTCTCTTGAGTCTGTCATGAAAGAAGTATTATCTTAGCACAGTGTTTAATGTGTGTTGACATTTACTTGTTGAATGAATAATAGATCTACTGTACATAGGGTAAAATGAATTAAATGCATTTATAAAATAAGCCAGAGAAACGATGTCATGCAGACCTTAGCTTCAGAACATGGAGTGCACAGAAGGACACATTAATACCACCATTGAGTAAATTAGCCTTGGGAAATACCCCCACTGTACTTATTGATAATAATGAGATGTCTAACAATCAGTGCTACATAAAACCTTTACCATATTGTTCATTTTCCTCATTGAGGATGAGTACTTGTTGCATGGAACAGATCTGTCATTTTGCCAATGAAAATATTCAAAGTGGGTGATGCTTATTATCACCAGTAAGGTATGACCAAGGTGTGTGTGGGACGTCAGAAGATGAAATAATATGATAAAGCAGAGACACACATTTCTATGGATTGACTCTTATAATTTATCACTGTTATTTTTGATTTAATAATTTAAATTTTGAAAGCTTGTAACTTTTGCATATCCCCAAATCAGAGCAACATGATATATTTCCTATTTAGTATATTATTTCATTTTATTTCTTTCTGTGATTCATAATTTCAAAACTATTTAAATTTATCATTAAGTACATTGTAGGTTACATTGGGAGACAAAGACATCCCCTGTGTGCTCATTCTGATCGTCCCCTGCTATAGACTTAGAGTAGGCATTGTGCTAAACATCATAGATTTGTAGATTATAAACCCAAGAGAAAAGTAACTTCACATAATATAGAAAAAGCAACTGTGTCTGCTTTGCCAAATATGGGGAAGAAACTTCTCACTGTAACCTAATTTTTATCATACTATAATCAGGTTTATAAGTAACATTAGAAGTAGTACTTTAAGAACTGATACTATCCAACCTTAGTATAAAAAATTGATTATTGTAAATAAAACATTCCACTGGAGTGTCAACATTAACATACACTAATATTACAACGAAGCATTAATAGAATAAAACCATGTGAAAACAAATAACAACAACAATTGCTACTTAAAGGAAAAAATGAAATCATCACATAATCAAATGTAGCAGATCCTGTTGGTCTTTTTTCAGCAGATGAAGTTGCTTATTCCTTTAAATATTGGTGATATATTCTTAGACTCATTTTATCTAAAAATAGGTCTTCATCTATCCTATTTTCAGTTTTGTATCATTGGATACTATTAGTGTATATTTGTGCATAAATCAAGAATATAGATTGCACTGCTGTGATAGGATATATGTTGGACCTCCAGTGGGTATAGAACACTCATTGAATCTTATGATGCTATAGAATTACCTAATGATCTCAGTCATAATGAGGCTCCCTCATACTGAAACTCTAGGTCATGTGTAGGACACCAGTATTTTATTTTTAATGCATATATGTACTGAAGTCTGAAAAATTAAACTAATTACATTCAAGAAAAGGAGATAAAAAGCAAAGTACCTGGGAAATTTACAAAATTCTGTGTATACATGGAACTTGCTTCTTATGGATCTCAGGAACCAGATTAGGAGTCAACAGTGTCACCTCTATAATCTATATCTTTTATTTTTCCTTCAAAATATCAATTGGAGTATTATAAAAGGGAAAGTACTGTTTATAGCTTTGTTGCTGAAAGAATACAGAGCAGCTAGGAACTTTATGTACACTTTTTAATACACACAATTTATAGATTGGAAGGATCTGGAACAAGAGTTCTACCTACCATTTACACCACAGACTAATTTATGGAAACAGAAATTGATGTGTATCATTTTCACTTTGCCTTTAACTTAATATATGTTCAATGCTTACATGTAAATTTATTTCAGAAATTAACTAAAATTTTTAAAAATTCCCATCTAAGATTATCTTTTTTTTTTTCTTTTCTGAATCTGTCCCAGTTATTAAGTCAAAAACACCTCCAAAGTGACACTGATGGAGGGTAAGAATAGAGAAAACCTAAAGGAGGCATCACAAGACTAGACATACACGGATGTGGAGTAGAGGGTATAAACAGGACCATAAACCCAGCTATATATCCTGTTTACCCTGTTAATCAAGATCCTGCTGCCAATGTCTTATAACAAGGCATAAGACCCTAGCAGTTATCAGATGCTGTACCGAATACTGGGAGAACAGACCTGAGTGTAAAGATAACAGAATTGCCCACTGTGGACTCTCCAATCTCTTTCTGGTCCTACATAGTTGTCCAAAATCGGCAACAATCTAAATACTCAAAAGATGAGAATAATTGGGCCTCCCTGGTGGCGCAGTGGGTTAAGCAACACACTATGAAGCAGACCGCAGCCATTGCAGCACGAGTTCGATCCCTGCCGCCGGCCAGGGCGGGGACCCACATGGTGCAGCAGACCTCTCCTGCTGTGCCCGCTGCTCCCCTCAGCAGTGTGCTTCCGTTGATCTGCCTGTTCTGCTCCCTGCTCTCTGTGGTGGATCCTCTCACCCCCCCACACCTCTGGCCTGTACCCCAGCTCTTGTTTGCATAAATAAATAAATCTTTAAAAAAAAAAAAAAAGATGAGAATAAAACCTAACACTGCCCATAAAAAGACACAGCTACTTCTGACCACCTGCATGTATGCAAATGTACTTTACCTTATTGTCCCTTTCTCCAAGAAATCTGCTCTTTGATACAACCAACATCTGTCTCTTTCTCATGGAGAAACTCAACTGGGAACTCATCACACATAGCTGAAAGGGGAGCTCTGGAGAAACCTTTCCCAGAGTGAACCCAAGTACCCTACATTCCAAGTCCACTGACTCCAAAAATGACATCAATGTTACAGAAATTGTTATTCGATTATATTATACCAGCTTTCAAAATATCTCATAATAGGTCATACAAATACATTGAAGCAAATATATTTTCATAAAATAAGCAAAAAAAAATTAAATCCACACACAGGCCTATGCCCCTCACAAAATGAATTTTAAATGGATTTTATATTCAAATATAAAATGGGAAACTATGAAAATCCTAGAAAATAACATAAGTGAAAATCTCTATGATTCTGAGTGTCACTTGATGCTGACTTTTAAAAAATATAACACATGAGACATGATCGGTGAAGAAAACTGTACAATGGATTCAATTAAAATTTGAAACTTCTTCTCTGTGGAAACAGTGTCCAGAGAATGAAAACATAAGTCACAAACTGGATAAGATTACTTGCAAAACACAAAAATATTAAAGACCTACTATGTAAAATATAAAAGAAATTCCTAAAACAGCCTTATTAAAAATTGGACAAAAGACAGGACAACACCTCATGAAAAATAGAGTTGGCAAGTGAACATATGAGATGTTCACGTTCACAGGAACACTGCATCAGGAATGCAAATTAAAGTGGAATACCACTACTCAAGGACAAAAATCACTTGATTCTAAAAAACTAACAAACACTCATTTCTGATGAGAATGTGAAAGGGCACACTGATTTTGGTAAAGTTTGGAAGCTTCTTAAAAAAAAAAAAAAAAGGAAAGGTTATGCATACTATATAACAATCATGTTTCTTGGTATTTTGTCAAAGAAGCTGAAAATTATATCCCCATAAAAACATGCACACAGAGGTTTATAGTAGTTTTATAATCGTTGCCTTCAGTTTGTTAATTTATTAATGAAGTATGCATATTTAGAGAAGAGAAGATTTTCTTTAGTATACTACTGGTGATGATTTTGCAGTACATTATGTATCGTATGCTTCCCATAGAAATCACTAAAATGAAACAATGTGCTTAAAACTCTGTTCTTTATTCCACCTGCTTTAGACATTTTCTTTAACATTACACTGCTTAAGATGAACATTGTAGAGCATTTACATTTTCTTACAAACTTCTTCCAACATTGACCCTCACAATTATTTCCTATACATTATACTATTTACATTCTGTACAGTAATAGAAATAAGGGTTCTGATTTTTTTAAAAGATTTATTTATTTATGCATACCAAAACTGGGGTAAAGGTCAGAGATGCAGAAGGATGAGTGGATTCACTGGAGCCATAGTGGGGAGAAGAACAGGCAGATTGATTGAAATACACTGCTAAGGGGAGCAGCAGGCAAGGCAAGAGAGGTCTGCTGCACCATGTGGGACACTTCCCTGACTGGGGATTGAACTCATGCTGCAGTGGCTGTGGACACTTCATAGTGTGGTGGTTAACCCCTTGTACCAAAACGGAGGTCCAAGTCTTCTAATTTTATGCTTTATTTATCCAAATTTAAAAATAATATATACTATATATCACATCTGTATAATTTATATCAATGAAATATTTTATTATATATTAATAATATATATACTATTATTATGTATATTAATTTCATATGTATACATATATTAAGTGCAAAAATTGTTTAATGGCAGGACTAATTAGTAAGTTAGGATTATTTTCATTCTTTTGAGACTCAACATCAAAACTCTTGTGCACTTAAACAAAATGTTTATAGCATCAAAACAAATTTACTTTTGTCACTGTACCATTTACTTAAATTCATTACATGTAATGTATGTTTTATATGTAAATAATGATGTTCTTTTACTTCTTTTTTAATTGAATTATTTTGAGGTAACATTGATTTATATCGCTGTGTTTCAGGGATACATGTTCATATTTCTTCAGCTGTATGTTACCACATAACCAGAACAAAGCACCTATACTCCTCCACCATGTCCCTTGGATCCCATCTCCTATTTGCTCCCAACCTCATCTAACCCTGATACCTCAAATCTATAGTAAGATTCCTGGGGTTTGTTTTTGTTTGTCTTTTTCTTTACTTTTTTCCTTTACACTTCTCTTATCAGTGAAATCCTTTATTTGTCTTTCTCCTTCTGATTATTTCACTTAGAATAATCACATTCAGTTCCATCCATATTATCACAAGCAGTACAATTTCATCTCTGTTTTTATAGATAGCTGAATATCTTTCAATGGTGTGTACATGCCACATCTTCTTTATCATCTTGCCCATTTTTGCACTTAGCATGTTTCCTAACCTTGACTATTGTAAATAATGCAGCAGTGAAATTAGGAGTTTATTTATCCCTTTGATTAGTGTTTTTGCATTATGTTCTCTAGACAGATACCCAGGGGTGGAATTGTTGGATCACACTGTAGTTGTATTCACAGTATTTAGAGAAACCTCCATACTGTTTTCCAAAGGGGTTGAATCAGTCTATAGTCTACCAACAGTGTAATGGGATTACTTCTACTGTCAAAGGAACTTTTCTAGTCTAATCCAAAGAAATATGCAGAATTCATCCCAGTTGATGTACCAAGACAAATCCCAGAAAACAAACAAAAAACACAATGCAACAATATTAAGCAAACTGCCAGGAAAAGACTTCAGGACAATAGTCTTAATGAGGTTACCAAAATTAGGAAAGTAATGGATGAACAAAATGAAAAGTACAACATGGACAAAGAAAATATGAATAGTCTGAAAACAGAAATAATGGAGATAAAAAATAAGTAATTTAACTTAAAAATACAGTAGAAGGAATTAGCAGTACATAATAAGGGGGAAAAATATAGCAGCAAGATAGAAGATAAGGAGGTAGAAAGCATCCAAAAAGGCCAACAATAGAAAAAATTATTTTACTATAGATGAATTAAGAGACTAGGATGAGCATCCAAAGGAACAAAACTCACATCATAAGGGTATCAGAAAGAGAAGACAGAAAAGGCAATTAAACCCAGACTCACACTAAGACACATTATAATTTAAGTGGTAAAAACTTAAAATAGAGAATCCTGAAGGCAGTTAGAGATAAACAAAAGGTGACAGTTAAAGGAACCTACTCATAAGACAATCAGAATATTTCTCAACAGAAACTTTACATGCCATAAAGAAATGATATGATATATACAAAATGTTGAAAGATTAAAACCTTCAATGAGAATGTTCTATCCAGTTAGCCTTGGACTCAAACTGAACGAGTTATAAATAGTTATGCAAACAAAGAACAATAAGAAATTCATCTCCTTTAAAATTTCTTGTAATATTCTTAAATAGACTTCTATAAAATGAAAGGAAACCACAATTAGAATCTATAAGACATTAAAAACAAAATACGGGAGGGAGTAGAACAAAATTGGAGAAAGGTGGAGGGAGCTCAAGATTAACTAGTTTTCAATTTATGTATAGACCCTTATAAAGAAACAATATGGTAACCTTAAAACAAAAATATTGATACTTAGAAGCAATAGATAAAAAATGGAATCCAAGCACTATAAAAAGGTAGCTACCATAATACTAACAGAAGAGAAGGAAAGAAGAACAAAAAAGAGAGACAAAACTTCAAAAAAAGACTATAAATGCGTATATAGCCATAATTTTCTTAACTATTAAAGGTTTGAATTCACCAATCAAAAGGCACCGAGTAGCTAAAATGATGGAAACACAAAACTGGACTTTCTGTGGTATCCAGGAGACTCATCTCCAAAGATGAACACAGTCTCAAAGTGAAAGGTTGATAAACAATCCCATATCAAATAGTATCAAACAGGCAGGAACAGCCAAATTTATGTCAATTAAAGTATATATCTAGCTAAAATGTGTAACAACACACAAGATAAACTTTATATAATGTTGGGTCACAAAACAAGCATCAACAGATTCAAAAAATTGAAATAAGATCAAGGATCTTCACAGATCACATTATGGTATCAAACGGGTAATCAACCATCAAAAGAAAAATTCAAAGATGCTGAGGCAAAAATAATATGCTATTGAATAACTAATGAGTTAGTAAGGAGACCTAAGAAATCAAAAAATATCTGAAGACAAAGGGAAATGAAGATATAAACTATCAGTAATAAGAATTTTGATTGTCTTTCATTAATCTCCAAAAAGAATATTGAATCTTTTCCATATTCATAATATTTCTACCCTATTAGAATTTAATGTACTCCTTCAATACATTTCCTAGAGATATTACCACCTAGATTTTTCAAACTTCTGCTCTACTGAGACATGTCTTCATGTTAAGCCTGTGGCACAGCTGTCAAACTGAGATTTCATTTCAATATTCTCTTGTCTTCAATTTGCAGTTTCCTGAATCACAGGTTATTTTACTTTATTCACTTGCTCTTAAGATATAACTTCTGAAGTTTAGATTCTTCTAATACTTTACTTCTAAATAGACTGTTTTTTTTTCTTTTTAAGATTATCTTTGATAATCTGTGCATTGTTATTTTCTATGCTCTAGCATAAAAAATAACATCTTACTGTACTTCAAATTTTCTTTCATACTATTATTTTTATTTGATCAAATGCTCATAATAGAAATGAAAAAACAAGTTGCTGTGTTTCCTACTACATTATTATGGTTTCACCCTCCCCTGAGTTGGTAATGACAGAGTGAAGAACATTTAACTCAGGGTGCTAATTCCAGTACTATGAATCAAATAGTTCATTGAATATTTGTAGAGCAAAATTACTTTATTTTTTGACTAGGCAGTACAAAACTGACTGTTCTACTCCAAAACTAAGGAAGATAGTTGAGTTGACTAGATGTTCTATAAACACACACTCAATCTTCCTTTTTTATACCCAACCTGCCCTGCCTGTATTCTTGACATGGGATCACAAAACATCTTCACCTGAGCTACATATATCCTGCACTAGACCATGGCTCACAGTACAGTGAACTGGGGTATGGGACAAAAGAACTGGAGTTTGGGCCAGAGATGGGGGGCAGTGAGAGGATTCATGAGAGAGAGACTGGGGAGCAGAACAGGTGGGTCTACTGAAATACACTGTAAGCAGCAGGCATCGGGCGAGACAGGACAGATCAGTTGCACCAGGTTAGCTCCCTGGTTGGGGATGGAACCCAGGCCATAGCTATGATAGTGCTGATACTTAACCCCTACACCACCAGGGAGGCACCCACCGCTCATGTTTATCATTTTATTCACCAACTAAGTCTTCCTTGAACCTAGAGTTCCTACCTGCTGCAAACCAAACCATACAATTTGTTTGGTTTTGTGGAATTATTATTTGCTAAAGTTTTCACTGAATGACAGTGGAATTTCAAAAGAGAGAGGAGATAAATATTATGCAGACATGATTTAAATAGAAAATTTAAAGTTAACTTTCACTTTCTCATTTTGAACAGAAAAAAGTCAACCCTAAATCCCAATATATGTATAAAAAATTATATTACAAAATGTTTTCTCCATTAGATTCACTTGCTCTTGCAAATTAATGCATAACAAAATGCATTACTTTTACTGTGACATTTTGAAATTAATGTGTATTAATTTTAAAAAGAAAGAGATGAAAAAGGATTCTTTTGGTAATCAACTATGGGGAAAGCAGTACTTCTAAAATGATGTATTTAATTTGCATATTATTGTGAAAGATAAACTATACCTTACTAAAATACTCTTTCAAAATATTTCCACAGGAGAATCTTGACTACTTTTGAACATGGAATGTAATTTGGTAGATTTTATTTGCTTTCCTTATAACAGAGTTCATAGATCAAGTTGATGGACCATCAAACATTAATTAGTTATTGTATAAACATATTTAGCAGCTGCATTTATTATATAAACAAAGGCAGGTCAAATATGTCATCACATAACTGGATCTAAATTAGTTGTACATATCTATGATTTATTATTTAGATATGAAAAATGATTTTTGGAAATGAATTTCTCATAGAACTAATCAAGTTTACTTTCTAAACTCAAAAACCATTACTTTCCTTGTTATGATAATTTATTTGATGGGTCTTTTAGAGCTCCCTATATGGTTTCTAATAACATCAAATATGAAAAATAATCTCATGTTTCATCTATTCCTACTTTTATTTTCATGAATCATTATGGAATCATTGAAGCATTTATATTTTCTATACAAATCAACAACAGAATAAATTTATGAAGAATAATGTGTGTAAAATTGAAGCACCCTTCCCAGAGAGACTGAAACATCTCCCAGGACGGTAACAGTTTGGCAAAGAGAGCTTTAAGATGGACCTTCCAAATTTACTTAAGTGTTAGGTATTCACAGTGTGACAGTTTCATAAAAATGTATTTTTTGATTTCCATTACCATGTTACTGAATCTTGACTATGATGTAGGGTCATTTAACATAGGACCCTATATTTATAGGGGGGGATGGGGGAGATGGGTGGGAGAAGGGGGGGACGAGGGGGGCGACCCACATGGTGCAGAGGACCTCTCTTGCTGTGCCTGCTGCTCCCCTCAACAGTGTGTTTCAGTCGATCTGCCTGTTCTGCTCCCCACTCTCTGTGGTGAACCCTCTCACCCCCCCACCTCTGGCCTGTACCCCAGTGCTTGTATGCATAAATAAATAAATCTTTAAAAAAAGAGAAAAATCTGTCTTTAAAAAAAAAAGAACATACATTTCATGTTTCAAGTTTATTTAATGGAATCACACTATTAAAACACTTCAGAATTCTTCCCTTACAGTAAGCATATTAATGCATATACATGATTAACAACAATTTTGTCGACAAGTATAGTAAAAGTAGTATACAGTAAATGTAAATAGTAAACATAGAAAATATGGTAAATATGGAATTTACTGGTATATGGTTGTTTTTTATCTCCTAATGCCATTTGCAAAACCCAACATCGATTCTAAGCACTGTAGATCTGTAATGCGTAAATCAAACATGGGCTTTGTCCTCACAGAGTTCATACACTGTGAAGACATATATTTTTATGTTAACTTTCTTGTCAGTGTGATTTCTATATCTATATGTTAAACACTTGCATTAAGGTTCATTTTAGCTTTTATTTTTTCAGTGGAATTTTCTTGATATCGCATGTCCCTAGTCTTTAAAAGTTTTCTCAATATCTATTATATAAAACAGTATCTATCTCACTGTGCAGAACCATCACTAAATTAAAAATACAACATACTAAAAATGTTTTAAAGTAATGTAACAACAAAATATACAAAAATCTCAACAACAACAACCCAATTAAAAAATAGGGAGAGGACCTAAATGACCATTTCATCCAAGACTTACCAATGACCAAGAGACACTTGAAAAGATATGTTGTCACTTAATAATCAATGCAAACCTAAACTACAATGAAATGTCACCTCACAGCGGCTACTAACAAAAAGAAAAAAATGTTTTCATGAAGATATGGAGAAAAGAGATTCCCTCTTACACTGTCGGTGGGAATATAAATTGGTTTACTCACTATGGGAAACAGTATTGAGATTCCTTGAAATATTGAAAATATAACTGACATATGATCCACTAAGTCCATATCTGAAAAATTATCAGAATACAAAAATACTAGTTTTGAGCTACATGCACCTCCATGGTTACTGAAGCAGTATTAATAATGCCCAAGATATATAAGCAACCTAAGTGACCAATGAATATTATAGAGACATACAATGCAATACTACTTAAAAGTGATGAAATCTTGCCATCTGCAGCAACCTTGACAGATGGACTATTATGAAACGACTGTGCTAACTGAAATAATTCAGGTAGAGAAAAGAGTAATACATGACTTCACTCATATGTGGAAGGTAAAGAATAAAGACACTGCTGAGGGGAGCAGCTGGCAAGGCAGGAGAAGTGTGCTGCCACCTCATGTGGGTCCCCTCCTTGGCCGGGGATAAAACTTGTGCTGCAGTGCCTGAGGAAGTTCCACAATGCGTGTTCAACCCCCTTGCAGCACCAGGGAGGCACTCAATCTTGAAATTTATTAATAAATTTATATATCATCAAATATCAATTACTAAATGAATTGATTTTGAATTTAAAAATAATAGTTTCTAGTAATGGTTTTAGAAATATAAACCAAATATCATATAATTCTAATGAAAGAACACAACATCTCCTATAATCTTGCCAACATAATTGAACTGTTTCTGACCAAAACTTTTAATTCAACTTTCTGCTTGTAGGAAACATAGAAGACAGGGAAATGTGGATAACTATTCCAGGAGTATGTGATCAGCAAAATTAAGACTGTGGAAAATCTACAGGTCAGAAAGTTCTCACTCTTCAATACATTCAATTGTAAAGAACTTATAAAGAGATACAAAAAATATGACAGCTTAAAAACGGACAAGACTAAACTACTACGTCCATGAATGTACATTATGATTTACACATTTCATTTCAAATCACTGAAGTAGGCATTAGTATTTTCATACTACTTTATCAATAAGTAAACTAAGGCACATAGAATGTAATTTTTTTTCCAAATTCACAGTCTTTATTTGCTGAACTGATTTTGAGCCCTGATATTCTGATTGTAAAATTCCCATTAAAGTTTATAGTCTTTCCATGTTTCTGGATCCTTTTGGATCCTCAATCTTTCTCTTCTGTACAATAAACCAGTAAGATTGCAAGGAAAAACAGCAAGACACGTGATGGAGCACAATTAAGACAAGATCATGTATAATTGGATGATTACTAAATATTTATGCTATCATTCATTAGGAATCTAAAGAAATTACAGCTCAGCAATTTGTTTTAAATTAAACTAAGTTAAGAAATTTACCATACTAAAAGTAAAGTAACTTTGTCTAAAATCAGTTATCTGGACTAAAAGCCAATGCTCCAAGTAACACTGAGTATTTAATAGTAAGTATAGTTTGGCTATTGGAGCAAGAGTATATAAATGGATAAGTGTGTTTAAAGAAGTAGCCTACAGGCTGAGAACCTCAGGACAGGGAGAATAGCAGGGATTACTACTAGGAAGTGTGATCTTTATGAAACCTCTCATGCTGGGTAAGCACCAAGATCTACCTACAGGGATATTCTTAAAGAGTTGGTGGACTAATAGAATTTCATGCCCTCAGGAAGCATTTCTTTAGGTCTCCTTTGGTTTAGTCTTTGCTAGGGGCACTTTCTCTGTAAAATATCTTTACTCTTGCTTTGAAATGTGGCCATAGATGTTTCAGTATAGAAGTCTACTGAATCTTCTTCCCAGGAAACTGAACAGGCTAGATATGAATGTTTGGTCGCTTTACCTCTTATGTCGTTCTGTTATTTCTTTCCAGAAGACAGTATTCTTTTTATATATAAAACAAAAACAATTAAGTTTTCTTTCAGGCTTTTATGAGAACAAATGTGTATTTCCTTCCTTAGTAAGTTAAATATTTGGCTGCTCAGGGAGAACAACCAGAATATTAGTAATGGTCATTGAAAGGTCACCAAGGCTCCCCCCTAGGAGGTGGGTGGTTCTGAGGAAGAGGAGTTTCAAGGACAGAAGCTGGAGGCAGGGAGATAAGCTGACACTTGACAGGCACTTCCCAGATGAGACAGTAACCCAGAGTAAATAATGACTCCTTAGGAGCGGGTATATGACTGGTACTTTTCCATTATGACCCCCTGATCACAGGTCAACACATGACTCACTGGTATTTTCTACTCTGGCCTGGCAGAGAAGGGGCATATAAAAGACCCCTAGCCTGTATGCAGGGCACATTTTTTTTCCCCAGACCCCTTGCTTAGGACCTGTGATTTTTGCATGGGAGCAATAAACTTTCCCTTCTTTATTATTTCTGTCTCTTTGCCTTATTCTATCTGCCACCAACGTTAGATAATCATTAACATGGCACCAGTGAGAGGATACAAATTTCCTGGTAATATAAATGGCAAAACATAAGTTTTTCCAAATACCGCAATAGTTACTTTGTTATAAGACACTAGTGGATATACTGTAGGTCAATTATAAACACATCAAAGTAGAAATTGTGGGGTTTTTAATTTGTGACTCATATGAAATGTGAGCTTATTGTGGGGAATCTACATTACAATACTATAAGCTTACAACTCAACTGGCATTAAAAAATGGAATTCAGTGAAACTTTGGCAAGGCTCTCAGATGGAGGACAACACAGAATGAGCAGATCCAGTCCAGAGAATTCCTGGCAGCCATTTACCTGTAGGGAGGGGAAAGTCACTTCTCAGAATAAGAATTCCTGGTGACTGCCCCCAAAATCTGGAGAAGTCTTCAAGAATATGAGTATGAAGTGCATAATCTCAATCAGTGTAAATTATGTATATATATTTAGACCACTTTTCAGAAGCATATTATCAAAACTATCTCTTAATTGTAACTTGGGGCAGCTTTAGCCTCTTAACGCAACTAGATTTTACCTGTTCTTGCTCTTCACTGTCTACCAGTATCTTTGTTATAAGTAGTTTTTAAGTTGATAACTTAAACGACTATCTTAATTGCCCTCACCTCTTAAATGGTCAGGGTCATTACATTGTTAATATACATAGCAATATATTATATGATTAATTTCTAACACAAGTTTGAACATTAATAAAATCACAATAGTGGGGGAATATGACACACTCTAATCTCATAAATTTTTTATTGGCTTCTTTTGTGGAAACAATTTGGTAACTTAACACACTGAATTACTATAACTTTATATTATAGTATTATATAAAATTAGATATATATTTATTGTTCATATGTTCTAAATTTGTGACATAAAATGTTATTTATAATTAAATTTGGGGGTTTTCATGTTATTATTAAACAATCATATTTCTATGATGTCCTCAACTTTGAGAATCCTAAAAAGATTTTTTTGCTTAAATTTGATTAAATACACAATAGTTATTATTTATATGCCAACTATCAGATTTTGTTTAGTGTCTACAGCCATACTACCCCAATTTCATTTTGTGTACAGATCCTTTTATCTACAATGATAGAAGACAGAGTAAGTAATTAAATTTGGAATCATTCCCTGCTTCCAAAGAGATAAAGTAAAAATGAGCAATGAAAGCAAGACTAGGTGTGTCATTAGCACTTTAAATGAACAAGAGAGTACAAATCTCAGTTTTCAAATTGTCTTAGCAAGCTACTAAAATACATGGTATTGTTTGAGCATAAAAACTACCCAACATTGTTCTTTCACTTAAACTTAGTTAAGAGAACCAAGGAAATTTAAAGGCAAATTAACTGATGTGGCAAACAAGGAGAGATACTGAGACCATTTGAATTCTGCCTAGAGCAAAATAGACAAGTGTTTTATTTAAAGTGTTGCACTTTTGGTTGTCACTGATGACTGGTATGATCAAGATTACTTTGAATTCTAAATCCCAACCTTTAATAATGAATGACAAACAATTGATCCTAGTAGCAAAATAACATCTTTTACTTTTGCTTCCTTCCAGTGAGACTGAGAATCCATGTGTTCAAATATAATTGTGATGGTCAATCTTATTTTCAAACTTGATTTGGGCCACTGGTGCAGCTATCTGGTTAGTCATTATTCTGGGTGTTCCTGTAAGAGTTTTTCTGAATGAAATTAACATTTGAATGGGTACACTGAGTAAAACTACAAGTTCTCTCCAACACAGGTGGTCTTCATTCAATATCCTGAAGGCCTAAACAGCATAAGGATGAACAAGAAAGATTTTACCTTTTGCCTAATGGGTCTTGAATTGGAATTTGAGTTCTCTACTGCCTTTAGACTTTGACTGGAACTTACACCATTGGCTCTTCTATTTCTCACACCTTCATACTATAGAATTGGAATTCTCATCCCCAAATCACATGACTCAATTATTCTAATAAATCCCTACATAGATGACAGACAATGATGACAGATGATAGAGATATAGTAAGTAGGAAGGTAGGTGGGTGTCTGGATGGATGGATGGACAGATAGATAGATCATATTGTTTATGTATTTCTGGAGAACCTTGACTAATACACTGGTGTTACTAAATCTATTTTAATTCCTTATCTACTACAGTAATTTGTATGATAAAGGATAGTTCCTTCAATAGAGTTACAAACTCATGTATTATATTTATATGTGAGTGTACCAATATCCTAGTTGGTCAGGAAAGCAAACTCAAACCAAATAATACAATTGAGATTAATCAACTGATAATTCAATTTTGTATGGGAGATTAGTTACAAAGATACCTGGGGAAAGTGAGACAGCATAAATTTAGTAAGTCATATCTACCATTAGAGTCAGAAAAACAAATAAGTAGAGTTATTGGCGTCTAGGAGCCAGAGCCACCAAGCAGAAAGAGAAAGCTCAGAGGGCTGATCGGATCTGAATGTAACCAAAAAGTAGATGAAATGATTGTTGATGACACTATTCAAAGTGAAAAAAAAGAAAAAAAAATGACTCATTTTCTTCTATTGGCTGGAAATAGCAAGGAAGCCAAAGAAACAAAATTACAAAATTCAGCCCTTATGATTTATTTTTTTTTTAAGATTTATTTATGCATACAAGAAAGAACTGGAGTATAGACCAGAAGTATGGGGGGCGGGGGGCGGGGTGGTGAGAAGATTTACCAGAGACAGAGTGGAGAACAGAGCAGGCAGATTGACTGGAAAAGCATTAGGTCCACTGCTGAGGGGAAGAGCAAGCAAGGCAAGAGTGGTCTGCTGTTCCATGTGGGTCAGCTCCCTGGCCAGAGATTGAACTCATGCTGCAGTGGCTGCAGATGCTTCAATGTGCAACACTTAACCCCTTGCACTACCAGGGAGGCCTCTCAGCCCTTGTGATTTAAAACACACCAAAGGAAGGGGAAAAATGGTTTTGAAAAAGAAGCACAGTTGTGAAGTGTCCATACTAAAAATGATCATGTGCTTGGTTTAATGCTCTGCTGTTGATATCTTCTAATATTTTATATTTGTGTCTTTGAACTGGTGTTTATTCACCAAGTATAAATAATTACTCGTATATATACATGCACATATGCATATAATCTGTACACACATTACATGAACATGGACATAGTTTCAATTTTGGTAAACAGAGGATTCTTTACATATTCAGCGTGGCCCTTTGCTCAGCAGCTTCACTTTCTCCCTTAATATTATGAGAACATGGATATAAATTACATCCATCCAGTTTCCATGGATCAGAACAGGAAAAAGAAAGGGGTCAAAAACCTGACACCATTTAGATATCTAAATTTATTCTAAGCAAAGGAACTGCCAGTAACAATATCCCAGGGAGTTAGGAAGAACAAATAAACAACAAAAGCAAAGCTGAATATTTTTAGGGAACGATTTATTCCTCTCGCCCAATTTGTAAAATGATAATTTATTTTTGCTAAAAATTGTATTGAACTCAAGGGGTTTGTTGCTTGGATGTGTTAGCTAATGGACAAGACTCAAGTTGCCAGAGAAATAATAGTTTACTACTTGTTCACAAGTAAGAGAGGCAAAGAATTAGGCCCTTAGAAGACCTCCCTGGATAAATGTTCAAAACTGTTTTTAAAAGAGGGAAAAGGTGGTAGTAAAACTAAAGTCTCTTTGGGGATTAAGTGCTGGGAGTATTAGGTAGGGTTAGTCACCTACTTGGGCTCAGGGGTAGAGTGTGTTTCCACATATGCTCAGAAAATGGTAGTTCAACACCTCCTAGGGCAGAGATTTTAGCATGCTAATGAGGCTTGTGTTATCTTCAAGTCACTCAAGACCCACAGAAGCTTGGCTATAGGTTCTTCTTGTGCTGGCAGGCTGCTATTCAAACTGGATAGGGGTGACTGAAACCTGGTCATCAAGATAAGTTGAAATATTGTTTAGCATAATTAGTCAAACAACATTGCTTTTGAGTAAATGAGTAGGAACACTAACTGCCCTTAAGGAGTCAGTTTACCATAAAATAGTCAAGTATTCCAATGGACCTTTGGGAATCTATTAATTAACTGTCTTAACAATTTGCTTCCTGGTTCTCTGAGGTCCTGATTGATACAAAAACAGGCTTGGAAGTTTATGTTAGTTGAACAAAGTTGTTAACATTAGAGCTGCAACTCATCACCTCAAAACTTTCACTATAACAATCAATGACCTATTAGAATTCTAGTCTATACAGTAGGGGCTGGATCAGCATCATGGATGTTCATGGATATGTTCAGCTGTGAAGGGTCCATACTACCATACTAAAAATGATCATGTGCTTGGTTGAATGCTCTGCTGTTGACATCTTCTAACATTTTATATTTGTGTCTTTGAACTGGTCTTTTGTAAATGAATTCTAATAGGACAATGGATCACTCTTACATACGAGCATATGTGATATACACAATATATGCATCTACTAATATTGGCTGCTGAAGCATTTACATATAGTGCTCATTATGCTTTGTGAGTACAGAAACTCTGTGGACCCAAGATAAATTGTGACACAAGAGGACCTAAAGTGAGTAGTATTAAATCTATGACTTAGTAAATAGGGGCACAGCAGGTTTGCCATGAGTATCAAAACTTGATTTAAACACAAAGACAGCCAGACAATGAATGGCTGTCTAAGAAGCAATAATGACCAAAGAACATTATCATATTTTTTCTTACGTTACTCCCCTGTATTATTCAACTACTTACACTGAAGAGGATGGCATAGAATAAAGATAGGATTGGGTTAGTTTTATGTATGATTCCACCATTCTGTTAAGATAGAATAATATTTGGATGTATAAAACACAAATATTAATAGTAAAACATACTGATAATTCTATATGTTTTTATACTGTATTTAAAACAGCTTTTGCAAAAATGGCAATATTCATCCTAATAAAATACAAAATAACATAAGTCAATAGACTATAAAAATGCTATATTTTAGTATCTATCTCTATGTAATTTATTTTGGTGGATATCAATCCTTACTCTACTTTAAAATCATCCATGAGAACTTAAAAAGTTGCCTTATCTCATGCTAATCAACTAACTGAATATGGATTTTTTTTTGTTTAGCTCTAGGCAGTCCTTAAAAAAACTCTTCAGGGGCCTCCCTGGTGGTATAGTGGGTTAGCAACACACTATGAAGCAAACCACAGCCACTGCAGCACAAGTTCGATCCCTGCTGCCAGCTGGTGTGTGTGTGTGTGTGTGTGTGACCCACATGGTGCAGCAGACCTCTCCTGCCTCTCCCGTTGCTCCCCTCAGCAGTGTATTTCAGTCTATCTGCCTGTTGCGTTCCCCACTCTGTCGCTGGTGAATCGTCTAACCCCTGGCACCTCTGGCCTGTACCCCAGTTCTTGTACGCATAAATAAATAAATCTTAAAAAAAAAACTCTTCAAATAATTCTAATTCATATTAAAAGTGTGCGGTCCTGCTTGTAATACCACTAATTACATATGATGGGTAACATCAGCTAGAGATTATAGAGAAGCTTTCTGGAGATAATACCTAAAGAAAAACACACAGAAACATGGCTTTTAGTTACAATGACAGTGCAGAGAGGGGACTTTGAAGAACTTTCTGTTCCAAGACTGCTTTTTTCTTTCTGTTTTCAACTAGAGAATAATTTCTACTGGGCATTTTAACCAAAATAAAATTGAAAGTGAAGTCTCCAGAGTTCTATTAATAATTAAATGAATAAGAGTTCTATTAAATAATTCAGTTATTGTTTGCATGTGAAAATACATTTTAATTATTGAATTATCAATTCAGTTATTTTTAAGTTATTACCTTAGCCATAGAGAAAATAGACTGACACTGCATGTTTTATTTTCCTTCTGTTTAAATAATTCACATATAGATGGTCTGATACAAGCTTCCTTTGACAAAATCCTAAAGCACATTCTAGTTATTTAGATTTACTGAATGGCATAGGATTATATTTGTGAGCTCACTTACATATTTGCATAATCTGTCCCTAGAAATACAAAATAAGGATATTGTTACTATTCTTATTTTGTTTGTGGGGAATAAGAACTTAATGTGATAAACCTGTGTAGGAATTCAAACTAAATCATTGAGTGAGCAATATAGAGTAACACAAAAATGCAGGGGATTCTTGAGGTTGGCTTGAATATAGTTAAAATGTTTTTCCTTCTTAATAACTATGATTACTCAAAATTTATATTTAATCCTACTGAAATCATAAACCTCCCTAGGATACTATTTATTATATATTTCAGAGGCGGTAACTCACCAAAGTTACTTTCACTTTTTATTCAACGTCTACATCTGAAAGAGTTAACAAGAAAAACCAAAGTGTGGGGACACTTAAAAGAGTTCTATTTGATCTTATTTTTTTTTAATCTATAGGCTTTTTCATATCCTATGATATACAAATATCCATGATGCATCTCCAAGATATTTTTGGATTAAATATTAGGAATATTCTTTTCCCATTTCAAAAGTGGTTAATTTAGTGGACAACATAACTACTAATGATTTCAAAAGTAAAATAGGCTGCAATTTTTTTGTTGTTTTTAAGCCTCTTGAATGTGCAGGCACCAAACCTATAATATCTTCCTGGTATGTGACTCATTGAATAAATCAGGATATCAAAAACTACATTCAATTCAAAGGCATGAAAGAGGAAACTCCTTTGGGGATTCAGTTCAACTTCTATTATTTTTATCAATTTAAAATAAATCTACTAATTAAAATACATCTATTAATTTATTTTTATTCTGTTACAAAACTGATATTTGATCTTTGGCTTCAAAGTAAGT
This sequence comes from Galemys pyrenaicus, assembly GCA_019455555.1. NCBI lineage: Eukaryota > Metazoa > Chordata > Mammalia > Eulipotyphla > Talpidae > Galemys > Galemys pyrenaicus. The sequence goes on from JAGFMF010012105.1 coordinate 5,603,436, forward strand.
GTCCTAGACTTCAGCTCTTCCTATGATTTTCAAACAAACTATCTTTTCTCGTCAGTGCTCAGAGCACAAAAGTTTTCCCCAGTCTTTTGAACTTTCTCTGCAAACTACTGAGAAGAGAGGCCCAGAGCCCACTGAGGGCAGTGATGTTAAAGTTTAAGTTGACCATGGCAGCTTCAAATGGGAGAGTTGGTGGTGGTGCCAAGGTCTAAATCAGTATTTAATTTAACTAGAATATATGTATATATATATAAATATGTAATTTACTATTCACTATTCTCAATCAGAGTACTATATGTTATAATTGATATATAAGAACTTAAGAGGGTTACTAAATTTAGTAGTTTTTGATTCCTAAAAAAATTGATATAGTTCACGTTTTAAAATCAAAACATAGCAGCTTGCATAAATGGTGGGTATAAACTGGTGACATATGGACGACAGTACATCAATGCTTTTCAGCTTAGAGAAATTCAAGCCCAAAGGTCAAGTGAAAACAGGCAAGTAGTTTTGAGTACTCTTGAGATTACACTAGTAACTCTGCTCTATCCACAGATATTGAAGCTCTTAAAGATAAACCCTATTTATTAAGGGACTGATTTTGAATTAAATGTTCACACTGTCATACAGGAGAGAAGATATATATTAAGAATGCAGCAAACGTGATAAATTGTCTATCTTGGACTCAGTATCATGAGCCTTTCTGATAGCTTTCTCTTAAAGTTGATGTCCTTGAAAACAAATAGGAAATTTGAGTTATCTAATGCTTTTTTAAAAAATATTTCCTTTTATTGTTTACATTATAGGAAACCCCAAACCACATGATCATGATGTCTACATTATACAGGGAACACAGTGATAATGCATTTTCTATTTTTTTAGTACACTTCTATTGTTTTTTAATATATCTCTATGTTCCTGTGGTATTTTATACATTTTAAACCATGCATGTTTTGAAAGGTATGCCAACCTGATATGAAATAATTTTAAGTTCTTTTGAGAACTGGGATTAATAATTAGTAGCACCTAACATTTTGCCTTTACGTAACAGGACATCAAAATACAGTTCAGCATTTAGTTCAACAGCATTTATTTGAACTTCTATAATATTAAATATGATATGTAATATTAGGAAGACAAAAAAAATAAAATAAGAGATAGTTATCTCCTCTAAATTCTAGACAGGGTAACCCGCAGGTGGGCACAAGTATAAAGAAAACATGGAAATTCCTTATAAAGAAAAACTAACCAGAGTTCTGACCTGATCAACATGTAGATTTTTCCTGGGCATCTGGAGAACATGTACTTCACTCAAGTGCAACATTTAAGAATTTTAAACACTTAGTCTACCTCATTTTCATGTTTTTTAATATTGTTTCTTATGTGTATCTAACATTCTCAATGCTGTTTATTTTCCATGGCTTTCCATGGCCTTACGTTTTGCTTCCGTTCTTAGAAAATTAGTAATATAACTTGAGTCTCTGTGCTTCCATGACATCTAAAACCCACCTCTCTCCATTCCTCATGTCATACATGCAGCATCAGTGACCTAGAAATAAACAGCAACTTTTCCAAAGTCACATATGTTTAATAGTAAAACAAAACCAACTCACTTTAACTCTCAGCCCAGACTTCTGGGAACTCCACTAATTTACTTCTAAGTGTGTTTAATAGTAAAACAAAACCAACTCATTTTAACTCTCAGCCCAGACTTCTGGGAACTCTACTAATTAGGGGAGGCAAGACAAATAAGAACATAGTTCCAAAGGTAAAAATTAGAACTTTAAGTACTGAATTTGGAAATGTTTTAGTTCAAATTTAGTTTATTCAATGTTTTAGTTTCAAACATTTAGAATCAAGCCTCTAATATACAATGGTGGTTTCCATCAATAGATAAAAGACAGTGGACTACCATTTCTCCCCCTTTCCCTTTGTTCCCATTTTTACTTTTGATGTTCTATATCTTAGTAGGTTTCACTAGAAACAAACTGGAATAACTCCTGCTGGACTTCATTTCCAGCTTTTAAGTACTAGCTATAGGGCAGGTGATACTTCAAAGGGAATCTGTCTATAGAGATATCAATCAGCCTGAGAAAATAGACTCACTCCAGAGAAAGGAAATTGTTCTTCTACAGAGTTTTCAGCAAAACAGAACAAGTAGGTCTGAAACTGAACACCCAACTTACATTGGTTTCATTTAGTTATTTGAGAACTGGAATGGTAATAAATGAGAGTTGTATCTAAACTGTGAGGACTGAATGAATCCAATTGCAAAGTTTGCGTACAGCTCTGCTTCTAAGCGATCTGGGAATAGAGATGACTTTCCATTTGAAGGAGATTGTCTGCCACCTAAGTGCTCTGAGAAGCAATGTTAAATCGATGTATTGCAATGGATCATACCCCTGCATCCCAAGGACTCCATGGAGGGAACACACAATGAATTTGAAGTTTTGGGTGAATGTGTATTACAAAAATGCTTATTTTTTCACTAGTGTCTTTATGAATTCAGAATTTCCTCAATTATAAATGATAGCAAGAAACCACCAAGCTTTTAGCAGTATTTGATCATTTTTATCTGCCCAAATCACATACATTACCATATCCTATTGCAAGTACCTTGAAATATTACTATATAATTACATTTTTATTGGATCTTCAATTAGATCTTGCTATTTTATGAGTTAATATAAAAAACCAGCACATTAATAAGGAAATTATTGGGAGTTATTTTCTTAGTGTGCTTGGGCACTGGTTGGCTTGAACAACAAAGTAATTTTCTCACAATTCTGAGGCTAGAAACATGCATTTAAAGTGCAAAAAGAATGTGAGAGTGGGTTTTAGTAATAGCTTTCTCCCTGGTTTGTGAAGGGACATCTACTCTTTGGGTGAGAGAAAGAGAGAATATGAATGAATGAGAGGTAGGTAAGGGTGTCTATATTTCTCTTCTTATGAGGATACTAAGCTTATTTGACTAAGACCCTATCCTTATAATATCATTTAACTTTAATTGCCTCTTAAAGACACTTCCTCCAAATATAAACAGGGTAATGAAACTTCAGCACAAGAAGTGGTAGAAGCAAACAATTTAATAACTTATGCCATGGCATAAAATACTAAGTGGAGTGTCCAGAACTAAATTTTAAATCTCTTTTAAGATTCAAAAATCTCATCCTCAGTGGCTTCAACAGATCCTTTTCCAGGAACTAACAAAGGGTTCTTAGGTAACTTGTATTTATGGGAAGCTTAAGTGTCAAAATAAGAAATTAAGGGGGAGTACAAACTCTCAAATGATAAGATGGTATAGCTTTGCACCACATGATAGGGTTAAGTTAGTGATTTTCATTCAGTTCCAGTTCTGTGTAAGCCTCCCTGGAAACAGTTGTCAGGGTTTGACATAACTTTTGGTTGTCCAGACTTGAAAAGAAGGTAGAGGTCTTGTTGGTGGTAAAAGGGGTTAACCATCACACTAAAAAGCATCCACAGCCACTGCAGCACGAGTTTGATCCCCAGCCAGGGAAGTGATCCACATGGTGCAGCAGACCTCTCCTGACTTGTTCGCTGCTCCCCTCAGCAGTATACTTCAGTCAATCTGCCTGTTCTGCTACCAACTCTGTCTCTGGTGGGTCTTCTCACCCCCCATGCTTCTGACCTGTACCACGATTCTTGTATTCATAAATAAATAAATATTAAAAAAAAAAAAAACAAACCCTGAAAGGAAGGTGTTAACAACTTCAACTGAATAGAGATGGCTAACATCCAACATTGCACTGGGCACCCTCCCTCACAAGAATTAGCTAATCCCAGAATTCACTACTGCCAAGGATAAGAGCCCTGAGACTGATCACCCATACTGTATTCACTCTTTCCATAGATGTGAGTGATATTTTGAACTCTGCCTGTGTGATGAAAGAGAGGCTGAGTCAAGATCCGAATATGGAGGATTTCTGACTACACAACAAGGGAGCATTGTACGATTCCACACCGGAAGAGCCAAGAGAAGGACACACTATGTTATGTAATGAAAGGAGAACAATTAACAGTGACTTCACCAGACTGAGCTGCTTCAAAAGTTTACTAAATTTATAAAGATTTTCCATCAAAAAATTATAATATATAAATATATTTTTCCAAGTGTTATGAGTCTAAAACTTTTAGATGTCCTGGTTGTCATCTGAAATAGTTACACTTCATCACTCAGTCTTATTTTTAAGAAACTTTTTCCAGAATATGCAAATTATAATATTTTGTGCAAGTAAATGAAGGCATGTTATTTACCTTTCATGCCAACCAGTATAATATAGAATTAACTACTAATATGTTTATGACTTTAGAAGGAAAATAATTAGGCAATTCTATGTATTCTCATTAGTTGTACTGAATGTGCATAATAGTTTACTTTTACAAAGACAATTAGTATTTAGAGTGTAGTTCCTCCCTTTAATTATAATATCCTGAAGAGAAGAAACCTGGTCTTTCACTTGCTTCAAATAAATCCTCACAGTTATAAATAATCACAGTTCTGAGTAAATGCTGTTCAAATTATAATCAAAATAATAAACCCTAGTTATTCTCTGTTCAGTACTTTTTATCCATAATAAATAGCAGTCAATAATTTATATGCATTTGGCATAAAAATGCAGTCTATTCCTCCAGAGTATATCTTGCAACTTATCAGTATATATGTGTTCTGGAATACTAAAAGAATATTTCACTATTAAATTAATGATTTTAATAATTTTGATAATGTATCAATTTCACTGTTAGTATTAATAAATATGCTGTCTTAGTTGACAAAAATTTTATTTTGTTTATCAAAATTTCTTATGAAGAATTAAAAAAAGATGTAAAAATTTAAACATTTTCAATGACTAAGTTTTAAAAATATGATTTTTTCCAGCAAAATATATTTAGGAGGGTGTATCTGAATATATTTAGAGATGTAAAATGACACTTTTAAAAATATGTAAGACCTATAAAGGTCTTAAAATGATAAGTAAATGGAGTATTTTATTTATTGTGTTGCCTCATTTTTTATTTTACATAGATTATCTTCAAAGATTATAAGAAAACCAGATTGGTAATATAAATAATGTTACCATTTCTCACATTTCAAGTACAGAAGATAGCTATAATCATAAAACAAAATTTCTCTCTTACAACCCATTAGGAATCCATGATCATATATGTTCCCCCCCCACACATGGCAGTCGTTATTTTTTTCTGAATCAAGAGTCAAGACTTCATGTCACTAGCACAACATGTACCTGATAAATCAGGAGTTAATATTTGCTTCATTATAATTGGATTATGTCTTCAAATCAGGGGAAAATGATTTCTGAAAAATGGATCAATTATTTGCCTGTTTGAGTGGATATTTTGAATGAAACTGAATATTAAAATATTCAGGTAACTTAATTATTAAACAACTGGTCGAGTGGTAAATAATTTATGTAAAAAGACAAAATCTGAGTTGATAATAAAATTTTAAAGAGCATATGCAAATATAAGAATTTGGTCAGACCTTACAGTTTATTTTAAAAAATATCTTACCTTTCTTATGAAACAGAGTCTTTTAAAAGACGTAAGTGCTTGACTTAATCTGGGTGATATACTTTTTCAGGGTATAGGTATAAAAGGTGACAGGGAAAAGCACGAGAAGCAAAAGAAGATTCCTTTTTGCTGCTGTAGTCTTGACTTTAAGATAAGTTTCAAGGCATACTTTGGAAGCACAGACTGAATTCATATGCCAATAATACCATTCCTTATATTCTGCTTTCAATTTGTCAAAATATGTCACTTAAATATTGAACTACCCAGCTTCCAGGTTCTCTTATCTGGACTCTTTATACTACTAGACAGATACCATTCCAGAAAAGAGGCAGCAGAAAAGACCCTGGACTCCATGATGTTGGTTTGTGGAGGAAAAGAATTGGTGACAACAAACATATTTTTAAATACTAATAATCCAAAGATTTTTGAGTATCATAATGGTAACATCAAATACACTTGCTGGTGGCTTACAGATGTGATAAGAGATAAGTTTGAATGTGTTAAGTCTTTTTTTTTTTTAAATAAACAGTAGCTATTTTTCCTCAATGCAAAGAACTATTATAAATTAGATTATCTATAAGTAAGATATTTATTTAGTACTCTGAAAGATCTTAAACCCACCAAATGGAGAAAACCGAAACACCCAACAAACAACACAATTTTTCTCATAAAAACTAATATATTTAATGTGAATGAATTATTTTTATAGGAACTGTATCTTCTTATTTAACAAATGAGGAAAATTGGCCAGATTTTTTTCCTGGAGATAAGCTTGGTTTAAAATACCTCTAACAGTACACTAACTGGAACTTTTATAGTGAAATACTATCTAAATATCAAGTGTTTGAAAGTTTGTAGAAAGAATAGTTCACAAAATTAATGCCTGAATTTTCTTTCCCTGTGGCTATTTAACATATCACTTCTCTCACAATGCCTTTAGAAGATCAATTACATTTTTCTTTAAAACTTGTTACATTAACTCATTGATCTAAATGATTTAAATCATTCAATTGCACATGTATATGTCAGCAAAGTACTTGCATGCACACACCCACAAATACAAACACCCAGCCACTGTGTGTGTATGTATGTGTGTATATATACATATATATGAAATAGGAATATTTAAAATTTTTAAAATGTTATATGTTATTGTAACTCAGTTCATAAATAAATAATAAGTGGTCTATGAATTTTGGATATCTTCAAAATGATGTTTAAATGGCCAATTCAATAATAATAGTTGGGCATTTTAAAATACCACCCTCCATAATTATAGAATAACTGGATAGAAAGTCAGCAGAGATATACAGGACTTGAATAAAATCAAACAACTTGGCCTAGCTGGCATAGAACACCCTACTCAATGACTAAAGAATACACATTAAATGTTCTCTAGTATACACCATTCACTGGGTCATAAAATTAGTCAAAAAATTTCAGAAAATTAAAATAATACAAACTATGTTCTCTGAGCAACAAAATTGGAGCTCAATTACATATTTGGAAATTAAATGACACATTTCTAATAAATCTAGAGGCTAAGGGGGAAAAATTAAATGACAATTAGAAATGATTTTGAACAAAATGCAAAAAAATGATATCAAAACTCTACACAGCTAAAATCATACTCACTGGCAAAATAGAGTTGTAAGACCTATAACAGAAAGGAAGAAAGATTTCAAGTCAATTACCTAAACTCTCATATTAACTGGACTAAGAAAAACAAGCTGCATCTAAGCAAGCAAGGTGAATAATATAAAGGATAGTAAAAAATCAGTAAAAACAGAAAAATCAATACAATCAAAAGATGATTCTCATATAAACAATATTGGCAAATCTTCAGGAATACTGACAAAGAAAATAATTTTCAAAAATTAGAAAGGAAGAAGGGGACACTGCTACTGAACCTATAGTAAAAAAAAGAATTTAAGAGAATATTGAGAACAAATTTATGTCTTCATATTAGAGAAGTCAGATGAATGGACAAATCCCTAAAAAGAAAAAAAATAATGAAATGTTTATATTTATACATATTTCAAGATTGATGATCTTCCATATCTTATTTCTGACATAAATGATATTACATCATTCCATTTTTCTGAGTGAAATGCACAGAAGTGGCAAATGATTAGAGATGAAGTATAGATCAGCAGTTGCCTATTAGAACGAGTAAAGAATGAATTCAATGGGTTCAAAAGAATTTGGAGTAGCTGAAGAAATATTTTAAAACTTTTTTCTGAGTCACTTTTAACTATTTTTCACAGAACAAAACTTTAAAAGAGATTCTTACAAAATTCAATTTATTGCAATTTTTCTTTTAGATTAATACTTTGTATAGTATATCTAAAAACTGCTAAAAACAGAGGTCACAGAATCTATCATATTCTTGAAATCTTATAATTCTATAAATTTGATTTTATAGCTGTGATTTATTTTCTGTTAATTTTGTGTAGGTGTGAAATTTAAACTGTCTTTTCCTTTTTATTTTTACCTAAATTTCCCCTACAGATTTGTTAAAAAATCCATTGACTTTATTCCTATGGGCCTATTTCTTGACTCACTGTTGTTCCATTCCACTGATTTATAACAATACAATTTCTTGTTGTTGTTGTTTTAAGATTTTATTTACTTATTTCTGTATAGAAGAATAGGATGTAGGTCAGAGGTGCTGGGGATAAGAGGACTCACCAGAGACAGAGCAGGGAGTAGAACAAGTTAAGTTACTGAAATATACTGCTAAGGGGAGCAGCGGTGAGACCGAGAGGTCTGTTGAGCCATATGTGCTTTACCTCCCTGGCTGGGATTGAATTCAGGCTGTCACAGAGTGCTGGTACTTAACCCCTAGGCCACCAGGGAGGCCACAATTTCTTAACTGTTGATAACACATTTTCTTGATTATCTAGCTTTACGGTGAGTTTTGACTCCATTTAGTGTAAGTTTGCCAACTTTATCAGCACTGTTTGACCACTGTAGTTTATTTCCACATACATTTTATTTTCAGATGACTAAAATCCACAAAAAGCTTGCTAGAGTTTTGCTTGGGATTATGCTAGTCTTATATATTAAATTGATGAGAGCTGATATATTCCCAATATTAAACCATTAAAAATATTTTATATTGATGATGGGAATTTTAAATGGTACAACTTCACGGGAAACAATATAGCAGTTTTACAAAATACTACAAAAAGAGTTAGTTTATGCTCTAGTCTTTCAACTGCTAGATCTATACTTAATGTGTGTGTATAAATTTGTACATGAATTTATAACAGCATTATTCATAATAGTCCAAAAGTGAAAACAATTCAATGTTCATCAATTGGTGGATGGATAAATAAAATGTGACATTACCATAAAACATTATGTATGAATAGTATTTTGCAAAAAAAAGGAGATTAAATTACTTATAAATACTGCTACATGGGTAATCCTTGAAAATATACCAACTGAAAGAAGACATTTAAATGATAATACATTACATGAAATGTTCAGAATTGGCAAATCTATAGGGACAGAGTACATTAGTGGTTGCTTAGGGCAGGAACATTGAGAGTAAATGGTGAGTGACTGCTAATAGGTACAGATATTTTTGTCATGATAAAAATGTTCTAAAATCTTTTGTGATGATCATTGAACAGCTCTGAATACACTAGAAACTATATCATACACTCTAAATGACTGAATTTTTACTATGTGAATTACATTTTAATAAATCTGTTATAAAGAACTATGAATTGTTATACAGCTTCTCATATGCATTTAAAACTGGATACAGCCCATATATCCTTGAATAGGTATGGTGATGAGCAAAGCAGAGTATATCAATAAAATGGAATACAGTCAGCAACAAAAAAGAATAAATTATTGACTGAAGCAACAAAATGGAAACTTTTTAAATACATTTTGGTAAATGAAAGGAGCCAAAACCAAAAAAGTATATTTTAAAATTTAATTTGTATGACATTCTGATAAAGGCATACTTCCCTTAAGTGTGAACTTGATTCAATGACTCATTTTAAGAGTATGAAAAGGGAAAATAGTAATGTTACAGTAGAGAAATCTGACAGATGTCACATTAGCCAAGTGAACCAAGTGAATATCCTATAAAGTCTGATAAGACTGGACAAGGACTCTTCCCCTCTATGCTATTTTTTTAAAAAACTATAATCCCAGTCTAATCATAAGAATATATTAGACAAGCTCTATTCTAAAAAACATCTTACCAGTTTTTTTTTTTTTTTCATAAATTTCAGTGTCATAAAAGACAAGACAAATCCAAAAACTGACACAGATAAAAGGAGATTAAAGAGGAATGATGACTAAACACAATGTGTGGTATTTTACACTGTATCCTTAGAAGGAAAAAGAGCATTAGTGAAATATAATGCAGTTTTAGTTAATACAGTTATGTGTCACTTAGTCATGGGGATAAGTTCTGACAAACATGTTCTCAAGCAATTTTGTTGTTGTGTGAACGTCCTAGAGTGTAAACACAAACCAAGATGGTATAGGGTTCTGGGATATATGGTATGGACTGCAGGAACCACCATTGCATATGCAGTTGGTCATCAACCAAAATTTTGTTAAGGTATGTATGAATGTAGTAGGTCAGCAGTGCTACTATTGACATATGTATTGTAATTATATGGTTTCATAGTTGTGTGAACCCAAGTGAAAGGTGTATGGAAAGTCTCTTTACAACTACAGTGAATACAAAATTATTTAAAGCTAAACTAGGGCCTCTCTGGTGGCGCAGTGGGTTAAGCAGCACACCATGAAGCAAACGGCAGCCACTGCAGCACGAGTTCGATCCCTGCTGCCAGCCAGGGAGGGGACCCACATGGCACAGCAGACCTCTCCTGCCCTACCAGCTGCTCCCCTCAGCAGTGTGTTTCATTCAGTCTACCTGTTCTGTTCCCCACTCTGTCTCTGGTGAATCCTCTCACCCCCTACACCTCTGGCCTTTACCCCAGTTCTTGTATGAATAAATAAAATAAGTCTTTAAAAAAAATAAAGCTAAACTAATCTGAAGTAATGTTGAGTCTCAATCTGTTTTTATTCTGAAAAATAATTCATTTTATTTTGATAATTTAGGTAAATTATATATTTATTTTTATTTTTATTTATTTCTGCATACAAGAACTGGGGTGTAGGCCAGAGGTGCAAGGGGTGAGTGTGTGAAAAGGTTCATCAGAGGCATAGTGGGGAGCAGAACAAGTGGATCTGATGCGGAAGGGAGTAGCAGGCGACACAGAAGAGGTTTGCTGCAAACCATTTGGGTTAGTTCCCTGGCTGGGGATGAAACTCTTACCACAGTGGCTGGTGATAGGTTGATAACACAAAGACTTTAACCCCTGTGCACCAGGAGGTCTACAGATATTTATACCAGATATTTTAATCAATTAAATTAGGAGTAAAAGATGATAAATATAATTTAATATCTACTTATTGTTTTATGATTCTTATAGCTTTTACTAAGTTTTAGATATTCTGTAAGTAAAATTTCCATTATTTATACATTAATATATTTATTTCATGAACTTTTATAATAATTGAATTTTCATGAAATTTTATAATTGATTTATCCACACTGAATTTGAATGAGTATTTCAACTACTTGCACATCTTGACTCTTTCAAAATATTCAACTTATATTTCATAAAAATACAGTATTTGTATTTATATTTTTAATATAGCTTATAATTGAGCTAAATAACTACAATAAGCATTACTGGAAAGAGAAATGAATTCAGTTAAGAAAAAAACTTCTATGAGATTAAAGGGACATATTACAGAATGATCTAGAAGACAGGAGTCATTGTGTAAAGACAATGACTCAGTATAATCATCTGAGAAAGAAAAATATCAGTTAATTCAATGAATGATGTAGGTGGAGGCTGGCTGAGACTGGACCATGTATTTTTATAATAATAATATGCAACACAGAGAAATATTTCTTTAATCACTCCTTCTCAGACTTTTGTTCTCCTCTCACAAGTAGCTATTGTAATCAATTCAATAAATGTTCCTCTAAAAAGTTTCAACACACAACACACATGGATGTTTTTATAATTTTTATGTAAAGAGTATCATAAGTTATATGTATTATTTTTTAAAAATTACACATTTTAATAAAGTTGTTAGGGAAAATTTATTCTTTGTAGCTGATTATAAGCTTATACTAATATTTTTGCACCAAATAGTTTTACAATAATATGGGCAAAAATAATTTCATTTGGGCCTCCCTTGTGGCGCAGGGGGTTGAGCTCTGCACTAAGGGGTTTTTGCAGCCACTGCAGCATGAGTTCAATCCCTGACTAGGGAGGGGACCCACATGGAACAGCAGACCTCTCCTGTCTTGCCCACTGCTCCCCTCAGCAGTGCATTTCAGTCAGTCTGCCTGTGCTACTTCCCACTATGTCTCTGGTAAATCTTCTCACCTCCTGCAACTCTGGCCTATACCCCATCTCTTGTATGTATAAATAAATCTTTTTTTAAAAAATTAGTTTCATTTAAAAAAATGAGGTTTCATTCTAATGATCTTAAGTACTTAAGTCATTTCCTGCCTTAGTAAAAATACTAATTAATCTATTCTATGTATGAAGAGTATGATTTAACATCAACATTCTCAATAAATCTGTGATTCTTACATACTAAAGAAGTCTCTTGAAAACCTGAAAACAAAAGGCACTGAACATAAAAAACATCAGCACTTCTTAATGTGTTTAAAGTCTATCAGACACTGAAACTGGATGCATGCATTTTCTTCCTTATTCATCATCACAACTCTATGAAATATGCACTGTTTCATCACCTCTTAAATGTGATGGAAATCAGGTTTGAAAAATTAGGTAAAATTAACATAACACATATCAGAATTGGTATGGTTGAGCAATACTATTTTAAATTGTGTGCTCTTTACTATGCAATACTTTCTCTATATGTAAGTTTTGTGGGGGAAAGCACTGAAGAAATTTTACTGATTTCTATTCATGACAGTGTAACTGCTCATATATATTATTTTCATAAGTAAAGAAGGACAGAAAAAACTGAGTAATAATGATTAGAATTACTAAATAATGATTAGATTACTAAAGTAATTGAGATTATTTCTAAGAAAATTCAGTTAAGCATATTCAAAAGAAAAATTTAATCTCAAAAATATTTTTTTAAATAAAACTTTTATATATGTGACACTCTTTTGTTCTATCAATCTTCAAAAAGTTGCATTTAGGTGATGCAAGAAGTGCTGAAGTATCTGCAGCAGTAAATCAGCTTTGCATTATATACTATGTATTTCAATGTGATGGATTAAATGCTAAGAAATCATGCTGATCACTGGATATCACCACTCATAGGTTAGGGTCGGCCCAAAGTCATTCAAATATCTTTGAACATTAATCAATGCAAATATCATGGGTTTGAGGTTAAAACAAATGTCATTGATTGTAAATAACCACTATCTTATATAGTGACTATTTAAATTTATCAAGAGGGGAGATAAACTACAACTAGGGTTACTGTATAGCAGTCATTGACCCTGATCTGTTCCTGCCTCTTTTTAGGTGTGCCTAGGAGTTACACCCTCTCATATTGACATTAGGTTTGGCCAAATGACATTGTAGGACCTCAAAAAAAAAAAAAAAAGAAAAATAAAATTAATAACTGAGAAATACTACTATAATATACTACTGTTAACTGACTAAAGTTTGCTCCACTATTTTTATACATGAAAAAATTTAGGGTCGGGCATTATATACACACAGTAGATGTTATATCCAAATATGTTCAATCTTTCAAATTTTAAAACTTGATATGTAATTTGCATACAGCACATATTATAAATGAAATGTTCAATTAGATTTAACAAAAATATTCACATGTATGTAACCACCGTCCCAATCAACATAATGGAATTTTTCAATTAACTCACAAAGACTCGTTGTGTCCTTACATATTCAATCTGCCTTCTCCACCCAGCTCCATCGTCATCATCACTACCAACCCTGGTCTCAGGTGATCACTATTCTGATTGCTATCAAGTTAGTATTTTCAAAGAACAAGTAATATAAATTGTGTCATTTAGTGTTAATTTTTTTTGTCTGGGTTTTTTGCCCAGCATAATACCTTGGAGATTAATTCATATTTCAAGCGTCAGTAGCTTTTTCATTTGTAAAGTGCTGTATATTTTTTCCATCCTGTAAAGCTAATGTGATTTATTTTATCCATTCTTTGTCAATGAACATCTGGATTATTTTTAGTTTAGATTTATTAAGACTAATGCTGCTCTTTCCTTTTGTAAAAGTCTTTTTGTATATAAACATTTTTATTTCTTTAGGCTAAATAGCTAGATGTAAAATTTCTGAACAATATCATGAATGTATGTTTACATTTTAAAGAAACCAGTAAAAAAAATTAGTGAAACAATTCTATGCTATTATACTCCTACCAGTAATGTATGAGAGTTCTGGTAAATCCACCAATCACCACTATTTGATATTGACAGAATTTTTTAATTTTAATCAATTTATTGGATAATTGGCTATATGGTGATATCTGATAGTGTGTTCACTTTTTAGATTCTCATGTTTAGTAATGTTGACTATGTTTTCATGTACTGTTTCTTCATGTTTCTTCCAGTAAAATTCCTGTGTAAATAACTTGCTCATTTTTAATGGACTGTCTTCCCATTATTGTGTTACAGATAGATTTTTATTTAGTTTGGCTAAATCCTTTATCAAAGATACAGTTATATATAATTTCTAAACTATGAGTTTTCTCTGTCTTTCATGAATTTTGTGTCCTGAAGTCTGTTTACCTGTGCTAATATCACAAAAATATTCCCTTAATTTAATTCTCTACAAATCATATATTTTTAACTTCCTCTTAGAGGATTATGATCAGTCTCAAATTATTTTTTATGCATAATATAGGTTAGAAATTAAAATTATTTTGTTGTTTTTATATAGCTATAGAATTTTTCAGTATAATTTATTGAAAAGACTTTTTCCCTATTGAGCTATTTTGAGATCTTAGATCTATTAATGGATTTTGGTCTGTTCCAGAGATCAATCTTTTCTATTTCAACTCCTACTGTAAATTTAGAAATTAGATAAAAAGATAAATACTGTAATTTTTTATGAAGTTATTTCAACTTTTAAAGTATTTTAATTTCTATGTAATATAACTTACCATTTTTTTAAAAAAAGGATATACAGAGATTTGATATATGAAATCTATTACAGCACAAATCATGTGCATTTTTTTCCATATTTTTTATTATTTTCCCTCCCATGTTTTATAATTTTTAATGTAACGGTCTAGCCTATTTTCCTCAATATACTTCATATGTTTTATCTGATGCAATGTTAATGGCATTTTTAAATGTAATGTCCAATTATTTCTTGTTTATGAAAAAACAATCTTTTTATAATTGACTCTGTATTCTTAGAAATTTAACTTATGATATAAACAGATGTTTAGGTATTTTTTAGGATTTTCTACATAGGAAATCATGGACCTTAAAGACAGTTTTATATCTTTATAAAATTGTTTTTTATTTTATACCTCACAAAGAGTCTAGAGACAGTAGAGACCCATTCAGCATGTCTAGGGGTACATATATATGTGCATCCTGCCTAGTCCCTGTTGTAACATGATTCTTTAGTGACTATAGCTGGGAGAGGTTAACCCAATTGCAGGACCCTTTTAGAATGTATATTCTGACCAACTGCAGTAGACGTAACACTATGAATTCCTTGAATGAGGCTAACATAAAGCAGCTGGATTACAGTCCTCTTCAGATCTATGACCTGGACTGAGATCTGTAAGCCTATTACCCAAAGAATAGGTGGCTATCCCACCATGGACCCCTTGGCATATAGTACTGTGACATGTCAAGCCAAATGGCCCTGTAACTGAGTTCCCAGCTACTTCTAAATTTAACTGGAACCACTAATAGTGAATTATTATGACTTGTTTTTTTTTTAATTTTAGTCAATACAACATGTACAAAGTCTTTTCATTATTTTTTGAATTTGCATTTCCCAGTTACTGATTATATATTTATTTAAATGCATGGTAATCTAGAAATGGTTAATACTTAGGCAAACTGGTTTCAACTTTCCATTGCTTATTTACCACCTAAGTGTTTCCTTAAATGAAACATCTGCTCAACTTTTAAAATATTTTTTATGAGCTATCTGTTTCTATTTTGTTTATTTCTGAAGATTTTTGATACACCTGAGGTACTAAGCTTACATTGCAAATATTTTTTTTCATCTCTTTTTTTATTAATAATTCTGTCTTTGGTAAAGCAAATTTTTTTATTTTAGATTAAGTATAACTTTATCAATTATTTCTTCTAAGGATTAGACTCTACATTTCACTTCAATACAATTTGAAGTAATTTTGAATATGGTGCACAATATTATTTGAGATGCTATTTTATCCACATGTTTAACAATTTCACTATCATTTGTTATATATGCTATTTTTGTATATTTTATATTGCTTTTACATTTTCATTGAAAAGCAATGAACTTTGAAATAATGGATCTATTTATGGACTTTCTATTGTGTTGAATGATTTATCTATCATTTTATTGTTACCACTTTCCTGATTAATAGACTTATTAGTCTTAAATACAGTTAGTATAAAACCTTTATTTTTAATTTTCCAATTTGTTTTCTATTTTCCAGTCACTTGCCTTTCCATTAAAACTTTTGAGTCGATCTAAAGATTTTTTTAAGAGAACTAGTATATTAATAATATCAATTTTCCAGTACATGAACAGGATATTCTTCCACATATTAAGGTCTTCAATACATTTTTCGCTGTTTTACAATTTTAAGAATAGGGCTTCCTTTGTGGTGCAAGGGTTTAAGAGACAGCACTATGAAGCTATAAGCAGTCACTGCAGCACGAGTTCAATCCCTAGGCAGGAAGGTGACCCACATGGCGTGGCAGATCTCTCCTGTCTTAACTGCTGTTCCTCTCAGCAGTGCATTTCAGTTAATCTACCTGTTATGTTCTCCACTCTCTGGTGAATTCCCTCACCACCACCACCTCCACACACACACCTCTGGTCTATATCCCAGTTTTTGTATGCATGAGTAAATATTTAAAAAAAAGAATAAAGGTCACCTATATATCTTGTTAGGCAATATATATATATATATATATCAGTATTTCAGACTTTTTGTTATTTACGAAAGTGGTACTTGCTGCTATCTTGCTGTTGCTGTTGATTTTTTTTTGCTTTGTTTTAATTTGTGTCCAATTGTTCACTGCAAACATGTTTTTGCATATCTTGAATTCAGAAACATTTTAAATGCAATTATTAGTTCTAGTAGTATTTATGTGGATTTGTTTGGGCTTTTTGATGTAGACAACCATAGATTCTATAATTAAAACTTTATTTCTTTGCCTTGAAGTAGTGTACTCATTAAGACCTTCATTACCATGTTTCATGAACTACATGAAAGTTACTCAATTCTTTCCTTGTATGTTTAGATGGAAAAGGATTAAGTTTTTCACATAAAATAGCTAAATTTTTTCTTCATAATCTGTTGGTACGGTGTACTATGGTAAATGATTGTCATATTAAGACCCATGGTTGTATTTCTTGGCTAAACACAAAAGTGGAAGCTTTTTTGATCTAGTATCTATTGATAATAAAGATTGTCACCGATTTGAAAGAAAAATAAAATTAGAATTTTAGAGAAAGTTAATGGTTGAGAAGTAATGCCAAGAACTATGTTGAAATATTTTCTAGGTAACTAAAAGGATGCAATTAATATATTTAATTTTAAAAAATTGTAGTAAAAATAAATATTTAATATACGTTTTAGAGATTTTGTTTATTTATGCATACAAGAGCTGAAGTACAGGCCAGAGACGGGGGTGGGGGGATGAGAGGATTCACCAGAGACAGAGTGGGGAGCAGAATATACAGATTTGGTATATTTCAGTACTGCTGAGGGGAGCAGTGGGCAAGGCAGGAGAGGTCTGCTAGTCAATATGGGTCCCTTCCCTGGCCCGGATCAAACTCACACTGCAGTGGCTGCAGAAGTCCCACAGTGCAGTGCTCAAACCCTTGCACCACCAGTGAGGCCCTATCTAATATTTTTTAGATACATGGTACAATGTACTTCCAATCTTTAGAGCAAATTTCTTTCTCTTTTGTGTGGTGCATGTGCATTTTTGAGGGCAATCAAGCAAACAATTACACAAAATAAGAAGAAAAGAAACCAACCTGATTTCTCGTACTTCATAGGACTTAACAGTACCAAGCACATGTACAATATTAAGGAAAAAAAAAAAGGAAGAAAAAACAGTTTGGGAGTGAATGATTGATAGTATTTATCATTCCAGCTTTGATTAAGTTCCCTGGTAAGTACTTCCTCAAGGATGCATAATCTAGCTTATTAGTTGATTGATTTAAAATATACTCATTCACGCCTGGGAAATGACTCATTTGGATTAGAGAAAAATTAAGAAGTGTTTGGAATAAGCACTCTACTAATTATGTAAGACCTACAAGCTAGTATCAGTTTATCAATTTGTTTTGCTAGTGAGGGGACAAAAGGTCCCTTTCAAAATTATTCTCAATATGAACCCTTTAATAAGTGAAAATTGACAGTCATGTTTATCATGGCTGAGAAATTTCATTACTGCTTCAAATTTAGCCTCATATAAATCATTTTATAATTGGAGGGTGAAAGAAGACCTGTACATGAAATCTAACAAATAAAGCAAATATGGGCCTGATAAATCCAACAAAAACTTAAATATATCTAGCTTGAACAAAAATAAATAATTGATTTTTTTCAGACTTTCTGTCTGCTTTATTTCTTAGGGCTTCTCAGTGTCATATAGGCAAATTACAAGTTCACTTTCTCTTTAAGATTCTTTATATTTATAATGATTCATTAAACTCAACATCATTCTATATTTATCTGCACTATGCATTATTTCCAGGAACAGGGTCTTTTCTATTACTCTCATTTTTGGTAATCTCATGTGAGAAAATGAAATTGTTACTATATTTACTAGAACTGAATCAATATAGTATTCTAAGCTTGAAAATATTTTTAAAGGTTATTTATATTTTAAATGTTTATATTAATATAACTATACCCACACTGAATTCAAAATATAGAATGTTTATCTCTTATTACCACTATACATGTTAGGAAAAGATCTGTCTAATGATAATTTATTTTTTAATAAATTGGACTGTGCTCTTCTAGAATGGGATTTTATGAAGACTAGACATTGTGTTATTCATACTTATATTACACATTCTATGACACGCAGTAGGTACTCAATCTTACTTGTCAAATGGATAAAAAAATAGCCTTTCCGAATTTGCCACAGAAAATTTCTGATGTCATCAATATTAATGCATGTAATATCTCTTTATCCCTGAATAATTCGGGCACCTCATTATTGATTTTTGATATAACATATCTCCAATTAATTCTTGAATCTCAGCCCAATCCTGATCCTGAATATTATGTATTCCTTCACCTCAGTCCTGTAATTCCACTCCAGCTTTAATTCACTCTGGAACAATCTGTTATCTTTCCCTCAAATTCAAATAGCCTTTGGTCCTATTCAGCATCACTAACTATTAGGCTGATAAGGGTCCTTAGCTTAATAAATCAACTAAAATAATTTTTCTGAGAATAACAGAACATAGAACAAGGAGTCACAGTATGTGATTTTTTCAAAAGTCTGACAAAAATTAGTTTTATGTCATTTTATGTAGGTCCTAAATATATTTTGTTATATAACTCATATAATAATGCCAATCTTGCCATTATCAAAATGTACTTATCATAATGAAATATGTGACAAACTTTAAAGTGACATAAAAACTTAAAGTTATTTAGAAAAAATTATTTTGGAACTAACAACATAGCAACTATATAGGCTAAAATATACACTCATTTTTTTTAATGTGGACAATAAAGAAATGGAATTTGAAATTGAAAACATTGCACTCTTTATATCACCACACCCTCAAAATGAAATCAGTATAAACCTAATAATACTATATAAGAAGTATATGAGAAAATATATAATATTCTGATTAACAAAATCAAAGAACTACAGAAACAAAATAGTTTATGTTGATTTGTAGGAAAATTCACTATTTCTTAAATATCAGTTTTTCCTAAAAGTATATGTATGCAATCCTAATCAAAACATTTACAAGCTCTTTTGTAAATTTAAATAAATTCAAAGTCTAAATGGAAAAATAAAGACCCAAAAGCCAAAGCAATATTGAAAGAACAGTTAAACAACTGACAAGTCCCAACTTAACAGTCTTAATCAAATCAGTGTAACTTTTGCAAAAAAGAAAATTAGTCAGACTCCAGAAATATATCACTATAGGTGTAGTCAACCATTCTTTGTCCAAAAAGCAAAGGAAAGAACAAAAATGGTCTCTTCAACTAGCAGTCTGGAACAAGCTGACATCACATATACCGTGATAAAAGTAGACACATAACTTAAACTTTTCACCAAGATTAACTCAAAATGAATTATGGACTTACATGTAAAATGTGAAACTAGAAGTAAACGATGTATGTGACATTAGGAATGGTGGTTTTTTTAGATACAACACCAAAGAATAGGTCCATAAAAGAAAAAAAATTACAAACATTATGCTCAGCGAAGTAAGTCAGAAGGCAAAAGAAAAATAATGATGGTTCCCCCCAGGAGAAATATAAGGGAACCAAATAAGTTTCAAAGAAAAGAACAACAACAATAATAATAACACAAGAAAAACAGACAAGGACAAATCAGGGACACTTGGTGGGGAGGGGGAAGGAGAGGGTTGAGGGCAAATAAAAGCACAAGGGACCGAGGTGATGGTGCATTGGTGAAAGGGTGATGGGGAGTACATGGGGATTACAATTGATGGCAAATATATATAAATAAAGAAAAAAATAAAATAAAATGAAAAAAAAATTACCAAAAATAAATAAATAAAATCCCAAACCTATACTTTGTGAAAAATAATTGTCAAGAGATGAGAGACAAGTTAAAGACAGATAGAAAATATTGGAAAAGACACATCTGATAGAACATTTAATCAAGTTGGGGCCTCACTGATGGTACAAGGGGTTAAGCACTGCACTATGAAGCATCCATAGCTACTGCACCACGAGTTGGATCCCTGGCCTAGGAGGTGAACCAAGTGACACAGCAGAACTCTCCTTTCTTACCTGCTGCTCCTCTCAGCAGTGTATTTAAGTCTATCTGCATGTTCTGTTACTCAGTCTGTCTCTGGTAAATCCTCTTACCACCCCCCACACCTCTGACCTGTATCCCAGTTCTTGTTTGCATAAATAAATACTTATTTTTAAAAAGAATATTTAATCAAGTTGTACAAAGAATTCTTAAAGCTCAATAATAAGAAAATACACAACTTGATTAAAACTGTGCCAAAAACCTTGAAAGAATTTGCAGGCAACCAAGATATCCGTCAGTAGGTAAGTTAATAAACTTGGCACATTCAGACAATGAACTATTCTTTAATACCAGGAAGAAATAAGCTGTGACATCATTAAAAGACAAGAATAAACCTTTAACTTTAAATGAATGTTACTTAGTGAAAAAACTCAATCTGAGAGGCAGTATATGGTATAATTCCAACTATATGACATTCTAGAAAAAGCCCAAATAGGAAAAGAGTAAGTAGATCAGTGGTTGCAAGGTAGTGGGGTATTGGGGAGAGATGAATAGGCAGAAGAGAGAGGACATTTGGGATCTTTATGAGACTATAATAATAAACATACATTATTATACATTTGTCCATATCCACATCCATAGAGAATACAATATAAAGAGTGAATGGAAATGTTAAATTTGGATACTGGTGATTATTATTTGTCAATGTAGGTTCATTAATTACATTAAATATACTACTCTCATGAGGGACGCTAATAATATGGGTCATTAAGCATGTGTGAGGGCAGCTCATATATGGAAAAATTGTGTCACTTCCCTTCAATTTTCTGTGAACCTTAAATTGCTCTAAAAATAAATTCTTAATTTTTAAAAGTCTCTTTCTTGACTAATAATATTTCCTTTCCTCTGTAAAATCTACACGAATACAGATAAAAGAGTATTTTGCACATAAAGAAAAAATTCTCTGAGTAATGACCATCAAATAACATGAAAATAAAGGAAATCAATAAGGTTGACCTTAGAATTCTCCTAAGAAACTCTACAAGGAGAGTTAGATTGAAGATAGAACAATGCATTCAAATACTTAAAGAGGAAAAGACAAAAATTGGCAGCTAAGAATACTCTGTTCTTTAAGATTCCACTTCAGATATGAGCGAGAAAGAAAGGTATTCCCAGACAAAAAAGAAGCTGAGAGAGGTTGCCAACCCTAGACATCTCCTACAAGAAAAAGTGAAAGGGATTTGCTTTTTTTTCTCTTTATTTATATATATTTGACATCAATTGTAATCCCCATGTATTCCCCATTACCATATCACCAGTGCACCATCACCTCAGTCCCCTGTGCTCCCATCTGCCCTCAACCTTCCCCCTCCCCCCTCCCCATCAAGTGTCCCCAATTTGTCCTTATCTTTTCATTTTTGTTTTTTGTGTCTTTATTGTTATTATTATTATTATTCCTTTCCTTGATCCTTATTTGATTCCCTTATATTCCTCCTTATCCAAATCAAAGACAGAAAAAAATTCTCATTAAAAACTGCTCCTGGAATTAGAAGAAAATAAAATAAAGAAAAAGTGGCAATAGCAAATCTTCATGTATCAATAATCACTAAATGTAAATGTACTGGAATCATCAATCAAAGGGCACAAAAAGGCAAGAAGGATCAGAATGTAAACCCTAATGGTCTAATTTCTATAGGAGACACTTTTGAGTTCCCAAAGGAAACAAAGAAAAAGACTGGAAAAATGATCCTACTACCAAATGCGACATCAAAAAAGGCCAGACAGGGCCTCCCCTGGTGGCGCAGTGGGTTAAGCAACGCACTACGAAGCAAATCGCAGCCACTGCAGCATGAGTTCGATTCCTGCTGCTGGCCAGGGGGGGGACCCACATGGTGTGGCAGACCTCTCCTGCTGTGCCCGCTGCTCCCCTCAGCAGTGTACTTCTGTTGATCTGCCTGTT
>JAGFMF010012105.1:5656838-5713288 GCA_019455555.1 Galemys pyrenaicus
GAGCATGAGGGACTGAGGTGATGGTGCACTGGTGAGATGGTGATGGGGAATACATGGGGATTACAATTAATGGCAAGCATATGTAAATTTTAAAATATTAAATAAAAAGGAATAAAAAAGAATATCTTCTATGAGTTTCTAATTCTCTATAGGATAGAAAATATAGTGTTGCTTAAGATATTTTACTTTCAATCTATTACCGATTTTAAAAATCAGTTAAATTCAAGTTGAGTTAATTAAATGAATGTTTAAAGCTTTTTTGAACTTATATATTACTTCTAGGGTTTTTATATCTCTTTAGTCCTACCTAGTTTTGTTCCTAATTTCGGCATGCTCACCTAAACATCTTACCTGGCAGTAGCTTGGATGCCAGTATTAACTTATATTATTTCTCAAAACTCAGATTTAATTTCAGAGTTCTTTAGGGCTACTGGTCTCTAACTGCCTCAGGAAAATAGTCTCTTAGAAAAGGATCATTTTCAATCTAGCTTTTTTTTTTTTTTTTCCATAAAAATCAGTTTACAGTAGTCATTGCATGAAAGAAGTTGGGAGAGTAGGCAGGGGAAGGTATAGGTCTCCAAAATGTCCCACTTCTCTAATAGTAACTACTAGCAGAAGACAAATCTACTTAAAAAAGAGAGAGAAGGAGGAAAGAAAAGAAAGACATCTCAGTTTTGTGCATTTTAAAATTATAGCAAATGTTGGATAAAGATTATTTCATGTAGGATTATTCAGTTTGTCAAGGAAAAGACTCAAGAAGTATAAGGCAGGGATCATACAAAATAGATATAATTCTTGTCTTATTTTTCTGTGTTTTTCACACAGAATTTTATATAGTTATAAAATTCATGAAACATATGATTGTGTCAAGTGTAATTTAAAGAATTGTTACTTTTGCTTACAACCTGAAATCAGATTTAGCTACTTTAAAATTTTAATTAAACAATAAATGAAAAAGTATTTTTAAAAAGTTTAGCATGATAAAAAATATTTTGAATCTATAATAAATAACATTTCAGGAAACAGAAGCTGACACCTGTGAGAATATCAAAAATACCCCCAAGCCAACAATAAGTGATAGAGAAGATGTGGAAAATGAAGAAGACTGATAAACAGATAAAATTTGATAAAGTTATCTGAACATACCATATACTCTAAAAAAAAAAAGAAGAAGAAGAAAAAAGGAGGAGGAGGTGGTGGAGGCGGAGACAGAAAGACTTGGGACTTATAAAGGAAAATACACCAATGATTATCATTATTATTATTTTCACTATGACATATAAAGACTCTATTTAACTTTGGACTTCTCTAGATGTATTCTAGTTTATCATCAGGCCCAAGCATTGTTCATCTGGGCACAGGAGATCTAAGAATAAAATGTATATCAAATCATAGTAGAATGACATTATAGTAGAGTGTGTACAAGGATCTACAATACCTTAGTTTATAGGTCTTGATGAGAAGCAAGCATCCTAAATGTGAACAGGTCTATCAACTGAAAGTTTCTAAATGCAGAATAAAGCATGTTTTAGTTACTATGACAATTCAAAGTAGTTAAGGAGATAATAATGGATTGGCCTCCTCATATGATGGAATCAGATAAGGGTCACTGCTTCACCACCCAAAGAATCATCTAGATTAATCAGTGGGTTGCATTGCTATAAATCTGTATCTTAATATATATATATATAAAGTCAAATAAAAACATTTCTAAAATATAGCTTTTTAGTTAAACTCTGCAAATGGATTGACTAATTCCAAAATCAGACAAAGATGTTATCATAAAAGAAAACAAACCAGGGCCTCCCTGGTGGTGCACTGTGTTAAGCAACACACTGTGAGGCAAACTGCAGCACAAGGTCAATACCTGCTGCAGGCCCAGGGAGGGGACCCACATAACGGAGCAGACCTCTCCTGCCTCACCCACTGCTCCCTTCAGCAGTGTGTTTTGGTCAGTCTGCTTGTTCTGCTCCCCACTCTGTCTCTGGTGAATCCTCTCACCACCCACGCCTCTGGCCTGTACCCCAGTTCTTATATGCATAAATAAATCTTAAAAAAATTTTTTTCTGATGGGCATAGATGTAGAAATATCTTAACAAAATACAGCAAACCACATGCACCAATACACTAAACAACTCATAATCATTGATGACAGAATTTCTTCTAGGGATATAAGGAAGGTTCAACAACCACAAATTAATAAACATGATATATCATATCAACAAAAGAAAAAATATATAATCAACTTAAAACAGATGCAGGAGGCTCTGCCACTCCTCTATCTTGTGAGCAGGATTGCCCCATTCTCTACCCCTTATCTTGGACTAATGCTTCTAGTGTATAAGCTGATATTCTTCCCCTTGGAGTATTTTTTATTTTGTTATGCTTATCTGGAGGAGTGAAGCAAGGATACTTCACTCTGCCACCATCTTGCCATATTCCTTAATTTTAATTATTGACTGCTAGAAATCTCAGAATCTTACATTGTTTATAAGTAAGAAACTATCAATAATAGGTTAGTAAAAATCTAAGTTAGAATTTTAAAAGTATAAGTCATTTTGACATACTTTAAAAAAATATGTGGGGTAATGATTTGATTCTAGACACAAAAATTAACAAAGTTCATATTATTAAGGATATTAGGAACAAAATTGCTCTCAAATTAGCCTTTTTATGTGTTGGAAGCATACTGGCTTCGCATTAGTCTTGAGCGGTATTTGTGTATGTTAATAACCTTAAAGTGATTAATTTTATATATTATGCTCTTAAACATTATCCTTTTAAATTTTGTTTTATGTGGTATATTCAAATGAAATGTGATCAAATAGAAGACTTGAAATTAAGAATTTTAAATATCCCCATCTCCTTCCCACTAACAAACTGGCTATAAAAGCAAGTCTCTGTATTAATTTGTAAAAGAACAAGGACTTTGGAATTATATCCACATTGGTCCCAGGCTGCTGTTGTATTAATTATTAGATAGATTAACTACACACTGAGCTGGCACTTTTCATTAAACAGCTGCTAAAACATGAGGGATGAACAATGCCTTGTGCTTTAGCTTCAGATGCATGCACCCTGAGGCTATTTAATATGCCTTAATAAGCTACTGTTTTCCATGCAGATAAATTTCATTTAGTTAGAGAGTGTTCTGAGACACCACAGGTTGGGATTTCTCAATGTCCTTCTTCAACTTTCAATTAAATATATATATATATGTGTTTAATTTTCTAAATTTCTATTAAAACATTTTAAAAAATCTAGACAGTATAAGAAAATAAAACAAGTACATCATAATATTAAAAACAAGTAAATTGGCAGTTAACTATGAAAAAACAGAAAATACAAATGTATATACCCAATCATTTTATACCCAATCATTTTAATTTTATCTTTTCTTATAAAAAATTATATCTATTATATGTCACAATCTTGAATAATTTCTTTCCAATAATATCCTGAAGGAAAAATTCCCTCATTATATTCTTAATTCAAAATATCTACCTCTCTATATAGCAGTGTTTAGAATCCAAAGTGTTCAAATACAACAGTTTACACCAATGCTTTCAAATTCTGAATCTGAATGATTTTTTTAACATTACTCCGTTAATATTTAAGTAGATATCTATGAAAAGTTTTTTTTTTTTATTTTACATGCCCCTGATACACTCCTGATCTTAACTCTGCATCTTTACACTTAATAGATAACATTTTTAAAGTTAAAATAATGACTCTCATAAAGGTATCAAATAAAAATACATCTTCATTTTATTTCATCATAAATTATCAGTTCAAAGAGCAATCTTAGAGAACAGACATATTTATAGACCAGGAGTATTTGGAATATTTGGAATGTATATGCAATTGAGGCAAAACTGATTTCTTCCACCATCGTAACAATGTATCAATTGAACCTCCATATGGTAGAGATAAAGTCTAAATGTGATAGACAGAAAAATTATCCTGCAAAATTATTCATTTTGTAATCTTCAGAACCTGTGAATACTTTATTTTACATGTTAAAAAGTATTTTATAGATGTGACTACTTGTGACACTGAATTGGAAGATTATCCTTCATTAACCAGGTTTACCCAACATAATCACAAGGGACCTTATGAAAGGGAGGCATGATGTAAGGTGAGAAAGTAGATATAATGATGAAAGGAGAGGCTGTAGTAATATCCTTTGAAGATGAAGAGAAAAGCCATCAGTTAAGCAATGCAGTTGGCCTTCAGAAGTTAAAAATTTATCTTATAGAACCTCAAAAGAAATACTGTCTTGTCATTAGTTTTATTTTAGGATTTTGAACCTTCAGATCCATAAAGCAATTAATTTGTATTTAGAGTCACTAATTTTGTGATCATTAATTATAGATTAGGAAAGTTATACACACACACACACACATATATATATATGCCTTTACACACAAGTTGCTACTCTCATGTTTTCAGTTATCTACAATTAAGGTAGTGTTATAGCTCCAAAGAAGCATTGTTTTCAATTGTCTACAATTAAGAGACAATAGCTCAATTGTCAATTAAGAGACAAATAGCTCAAAAGCATTGTTTCATGGTGTGAATGTTTGTTCTTTTAATACTGTGTTGTCAGAAATTTTATGATACATTTTTGCTTGAAAGACAGAAAAAACCCACCATGACTTTTCTGACAGCCCAATATTTATATACTGACGCATTAAGACCCATATGAATTTATTTGGAAAAAGGACCTGTATTATAAAAACACTCCTTGTGATTTTCCTCTACACTCACATTGCTGCCACACTCTCAACACTTGAAGAAAATGGATGAATTTTGCACATATCCAGAACCTAAAACTCTAACACTCTAATAATCAAAACAGTTAGGAACTTGATCAAAAATAGATGGACCAATAGAACTCTAATGGGTGCTCAAAAAATAAACCCACACTTGAAGGGCAGTTAAACTATGACAAAGGAGACAAGGTTATATACTGGAGAAAGGAAAGTGTTTTTAATAAATAGTGTTGGGAAAACTGGACAGCCCCATGCTAAAGAATAATATTAGGTCACTACCCCATACCATAGATAAAAAATAAACCAGATGGATTAAAGAGTTGGATACAATACCTGATACCATAAAATGAAAAGAAGAAAACATTGGTAAAATAATTTATGATATAGGCTTCAGTGATATATTTATGGGTTCTTCTCCAATAGTAAGAGAAACAATAGAGAATACAAACAAGTGAGATTAAATCAAACTAAAAGTTTCTTAAGAGTCAAAGGAACTATTTGCTAAACAAAAATATACCTTACTGAATGATGGAAAATATTTACACACCATACATCTGACAAAGGGCTTATAGCCAAGATTTAAAAAGAACTCATATAACTCAACAAAAAGAAAAACAATTAAAAAATAGGCAGGAGACCTAGCTAGTTAATTCTTTGAAGACGTACAGGCCAACAGGCACAAGATAAAATGTCCATCATCACTATCATTAAGGAAATGCAAATCAGCACGCTGAGATACGACCTCCACCTGTGAGAATGGTCCATATCAAAAGGACCAACAGAACCAGTGTTGGTGAGAATGCTGAGAAAAAAGAGCCCTTGCACATTGTTGGTCAGAATGTAGACTAGTGCAGGGCCTCCCTGGTGGCACAGTGGGTTGATCGCCACACGGTGAAGCATCTGCCGCAGGGCAGTGTGAGTTTGATCCCCGGCAAGGAATGACCCACATGGTGCAGCAGACCTCTCCTGCCTCGCCCACTGCTTTGCTCAGCAGTGTATTTCAGTCAGTCTGCCTGTTCTGTTCTCCACTGTGTCTCTGGTGGATCCTCTCACCTCCTGCTACTCTGGCCTGTACCCTGGTTCTTGTATGCATAAATAAATAAATCTTAAAAAAAAAAAAAAGAATGTAGACCAGTCCAGCTCCTATGGAGATTCCTCAAAATAAATGTAACATGTAACCCAGCAATTCCATTCCTAGGTATCTAGCAAAAGAATGCAAAATCAATATTTCAAAAGGATATATGCACCCCTATATTCTTTGCAGTGCTATTTATAATAGGCAAACTATAGAAACAAGATAAATGCCCACAACAGATGAATGGATTAAGAAGCTGCATTACACACACATACATACACAACACAGAATCACATACAAAATAGAATACTACTCAGCTATAAAAATGATTAATTCTTCTCATTTATGAAAGTATGGGTGGAGTTGGAGGGTATTATTCTAAGTGAAGTAAGTCAGGATGAAGAAAAATGCCCCTTTTAAGAGTTTGGGGAGGGAGAGTAGGAGGAACATTCCAACAGTCAATCATGGTTAAGTTTTTGTGATGAGCATCTTCCATTCTTAATGTATCAAAAGCCAACCAAGAGGTGCCTCAATGGAACAAATGATACTCCTAACCCAGGAATTCCCAAGGACTTTAGGATCTCTGTGTTTAGAACCATAACCAAAGACCACACATTGAAAAACAGAAGTTCTTAATGATCTCATTACTTCGGAAATTACAAAGATGAAGGATTTCAATGTCAGGAACTAGAGGAATATATACTATTTTATGTCTAATAATATGTGTTAGCAAGAAATGATAATAAATATTAAATGAAGCAATAAGGGTACATGCCTAATCTAATAAGATTAGTGTCTTTCTGAGAATCAACCACAGAGCTCTTTCTCTCTTTTGTCACACATACACACTGAGAAAAGACCATGTAAGAACACAGCAAGAAGGTTGCTGACTGTAAGCCAGAAAAGAGCTCTCATCAGAAACTAAATCAGCTGTAACATCAATCTTAGACTGCTATCCTCCAGAGCTGTGAGTAAACACATTTCTGTTGTTTAGGACATCCAGTTTATATTTGCTATTGTGGGCTAAGCAGATTAATACACAATGAAAACTGTAGACCGTTGACAGAACCAAAATCATATAGTCAGGAAATATAAACAATGCATAGTTTCCCTGTAGAGCACAGTGTTGTGCCTTCTAGCACTGGCTCCTTCTTTAGCTTTAAAACTCTGCAGAATGACCACAGCTAAACTCCCAAAAAACCTTCAGTCTTTTCGTATCTAACCCTGAGTTTGCTTTCTTTCCCTTAAATCATCCACTTCTTTATCTATTTCCTATCAACATGTAAAGCATCTTTATTGACTCTCTCATCTTGCCTCTTAACCTTCCTTATTCATTCAACCTGACAATTTTCTAGTTAAATACAAATATATTAAATTTGTTTCCACTTCTCTAATAAGCAGTTTGTTATCACTTCTGAAACTATCAAGGTAGACCACAGTGCATAGTTTGAGTCCACAAATTTACTTACTGGGCCTCCCTGGTGGCACAAGTGATTAAGTCTCAGCACTATGAAGCAATCAGCAGCCACTGTAGCACGAGTTTGATTCCCTGCCAGGGAGGTGACCCACATGGCACAGCAGACCTCTCTTGTCTCACCCGCTGCTCCCCTCAGCAGTGTATTTCAGTCAATCTGCCTGTTCTGCTCCCTACTCTGTCTTTGGTGAATCCTCTCACCTCTGCACCTCTGGCCTACACCCAAGCTCTTGTATGCATAAATAAATAAATATTTTTAAAAATTAAAAAAAAATTACTTACTAACCTACCTTAATTTACATAAACTCATAAAGAAATATCTGCATAATGAAAAAGTAAAAAGAACAACAAAGACAATCTTACAAAACAGGGACCTCTAAATACTGATAGTTTCTACCATTTGCAGTATTCTTGGTATTTCATGAATGCAATTCAAAATACATACATGTATTATATGTATGTTGGTAGTGACAATTTTCACAATTGTCTACATATAATCAACTTAATAATTTCTACTAAGTAGGTAATTGGTTTGTATTACCAGTCACACTACTGCACATCTCTTATCTCTCATAATGTTGCAGCTAGAAAAAGTTAGCAGGGCATTTTATGCTTATGGGTTTATTTCTTTTTCTTTCATGCAAAGTTGGTTGATAACTGTGACATTTCCACCAAGACATATTATCTCATTAGAACAAAATCTCTAAATAATTAAACAAATAGGTATTAAATTCCCTAGAAGGTCACCAACTATATTTATAGTCTAATATTTATAAGATTCACAGATCATTCTAGCTAGTTCTAAATATACTTCACATGCAAAACCACATATAAGTATATTTTAATTATCATATCTACCTATTTTTTATCAAGCTAAATACCTATGGAGCATTGTTTGAAAGACACAAACTACCAAAACTCACACAAGGAGAAAGATAATCTGGATAAACCTGTACTAATCAAAAACATTGAGGCAATAATTAATAACTTTCAAATTAGAAATCACATATCCAAAGGAAATAATATGAATTTTTTAAAATGTATTCTAGATAATAAAAGCAGAGGGAAAATATCATAATTCATTCTATGAGGCAGTGTTAATCTATTACCAAATTCAGATGAAGTCATTATAACATAAGAGTACAAATCAATATATCCCATAAAAAATAAATGAAAGGGGTCATTGTGCCTGGGTGGCACCAGAGCCAGGTAGGTATGAGGTAAGGTTGTAGCGTGGGGAGGTCCTGGTCTCTTGTACCTGTGGAGCTGATGTGAGACAAAGAGACAATCCTTGTTGACTGTCAGGAGAGTCAAGAGTTTGGGTTGTAGCTTTGAGCACACACCAGTTAATGAGGAACCAGATGAAAAGCACAGGCTATGGTGCTGAAATGGATTAATAAGGAACTGACTGATTTGGTCCATGTCCTTCCAGCACAATGTTCTGCTGGTTTAATTGGGGGAAGACTTGGTTCATTGGCAGTCACAATTACGGGATATAATGACAGCCTATATCAAGGTGGTATATTCTTTTTTTTAACAATTTTCCTGTAGACTACCCCTTCAAATCAGGTAGGGTTGTATTTACAACAAGAATAATTCAAATAGTAACAGTAATTTAACAGTAATGGGCATTTGTCTCAATATTGTAATATCACAGTGGTCTGCTTTAATTCTTTCTAAAGTTCTCTTATCCATTTGTTCACTGTTATATGATCTAAACTGAGACAACTCCCTAGTGTCAGAGAGTTCATAGATCTATGAACAATGTTCAGTACAATGAAATATCCTGAGAATGGACTCAGAACTATGCCATGTAAAGCTATAGTCAAAATACCCTACATAATCTGCATTAGAACTACAATAAACTTTAAATAACTGTTTTGTTTTGCTTTTTTCTTAACCTGATGCTTTCTTTCCTGTCAATCACATGCTTATCTGAGAAGACTAAACTTTCTAGCTTTGAAAAAAAAAAAACTATTTTTAAAAACTATAAAAGTAGTTATAAGAGAACAGTTTTTCAAGATTTGGAATTAAAATAATGGATTATATGTATTATGTGACCAATGTCCACTCTCAGTTATAAAACTAAATCATTCCTCACTGCTTCAACATGTTGAAGAAATCATGTGAGGTGGGTGGACAGAGAGAGGATGGATGCTCTGTGGTCACATCAAAGGAAGAACATTGTTTAGAAGCACACATTCTTATATAAATCTTCCACTATTAGAGAATTGGGGTTACATGATATGCCTTATGCTCATAATTGATGTGGCAGTTGAAGAACTGATATTGAATTTATAATCAAAAGAGCAAAAAATGTGAAGTATGTTATGCATGTCAATAAGGAATCATGAGTTTTTGTTCTAAATATATTTAAATGCCTTTAACAAAATATTAACATACCACCAATAATTATATAAAAATAAGTAAACACTGTAACAACTTAAAATCCATTCTAGGTATGTAAGGCTAGCATAACATTTGAAAAATCAATTAATGTAACTCTCCATAGTACTAGGCTAAAGAAGAAAAATCATATGATCATATTAATTGATATAGAAAAAACATCTTGAAAAAAATCCAGTAACCATTCATGATTAAAAACTCTCAGCAAAGTGGGAATAGTGGAAAACTTAATCAACTTGATAAAGACATCTACAAAATAAACAACATCTGCCAAAACCCTGTAGCTACTATCATACTGAAAGATGTGCAACAGAATGCTTTCTGCTTGATATAGAGAATGAATCATTGGATGTCCCCTTTCATCATTCCTATTCAACAATGTAATTAAAGAATCCTACTTATCACATTAGGCTAAGGAAGAAATAAAATTTTGTTTACTTATGGCAGGTTTATGTGAAAAATCTCAGAGAACTGACAGAAATTTTCAAGACTAATATATG
Organism: Galemys pyrenaicus; assembly: GCA_019455555.1. NCBI lineage: Eukaryota > Metazoa > Chordata > Mammalia > Eulipotyphla > Talpidae > Galemys > Galemys pyrenaicus. Next base: position 5,667,069 of record JAGFMF010012105.1, read on the forward strand.
ACACTGAAATACTTCCCTACACATTAGCAATGAATAATCTGCATTTGCAATTAAAAACAAAATTCATAACACCAGAATAAAATATTTAGATATAATTTTAACAAAATACAGGATTTATATGTGGAAAAATACATTATGATGAAAGAAGTCAGAGTATCTAAATAAATAACTGCACACATAATATACTACTGCATGAATAGAAATACACATATAGTTATGCTCTGAAGTGTTCCAAAGTTGTTCTATCAACTCAGTTCAATCTGAGTCAAATTCCAAAAAGTTTTCTTATAGATATCAATGAACAGATAATAAAGTTTACATGTGGAAACAGAATATCATAAGAGCCAGCACAATTCTGAATAACAAAATCTGAAGAACAAGATCCGAGGACTAATATCAACTAATATGAAAATTCAATATAAAGCTAGAGCAATCAGAGCAACATGGAATTACCCAACAATACTTCTGTTATTAACAACAACAAAAAAAGACATGTAAATCAATGGAACGCATTATAAAGTTCAGAAATCAACACACAATAGAAGTGATTGATCTTTGATAAAGGGGCAAAAACAAGTGAATGGAGGACCCATACTCTTTTCAACAAATGGTGGTATCCCAATTCAGCTGTGCTATATGCTTTCCCTGAGGGAAAAAACAAAACAAAACAATACCAAGAAATAAGCAAATAAATAAAAACACCCTCAAAATATATCATAGACTTAAATGTAAAACAAAACTATACAACTTTTAGACTAAAACTTAAGAAACAATCTACCTTGGATATGGTTTTGAGGTTTTAAACACAGTATACAAAGCATAACCTTTGGAAGAAAAAAAATAATAACAATAGTTGGTATAATTAAAATCAGTTTTACTCTACAAAAGACTGTAAAGAGAAACAAAACACAGGTCCAGGAGAGAATATTTTTAAAGCCCTTCCATTAGTTAGGATCCATATCTAAAATATTAAAGAACCTACATAACTCACTAGGCAGAATTCAAGAAACCCAACAGACAAAAAATCCGAAAAGCAGTTTCAAGATCATTTGTCATTAGAAATAAAAGCAAAGATGAGGTATACCTTTACTAAAATGGCTGAAACAAACAAAAAAATATAACTGTTGGGGAAGCAGCCTCAAGAGCTTAGACCAGAGGCAATCTGATACTGTTCCCTGTATTTAGAGGGTAAGGAAAAACCAAAGAAAAAAGCAAACCATACCAAACTGGTAGGTAGCAAGGAAACTTAATTATAGGCCCAATTGTATAACACATATTCCATGGGACAGCTCTGTTCAGCTTTTAACTTAACAGGTGGTCTTCTTCTTTTTTAAAATTGCATTCCCCAACAGCATCAAACACTAGTGAGAAAACAAACAAACAAACAAAAAAAAAAAAAACAACAGTTACCCTTATTAACAAATGCAAAATGCTCACTTGGAAGACACTTGGCAATTTGTGACCAAGAAAAACAACTTCATCATATGACCTAGCAATAAACTCTTCACCATTGACCCAGAGAACATGAAAAGCTGAACACAAAAGCCTACACACAATATAGCAGCTTTACTTATATAATTGTTTAAATCTAGGAGCAACCACCACAATGCTCTTAACAGATAAATGCAAAACCAAAGAGTTGCAACACCAAACAACAGGAAATTATTTAATGACAGAATGAGATCACCTATTAAGAAAGGGACAAGGGAACTCCCTGGTGGCACAAGGGGTTGAGTGCTGCAATGTGGGGCTTCCACAGCTACTACAGAGCAAGTTTGATACCCTGCCAGGGAGGGGACCCACATGGCACAGAAGAACTCTCCTGTCTGGCCCACTGCTCCCCTCAGCAGTGTATCTCAGTCAATCTGCCTGTTCTGCTTCCCACTCTTGTTTCTGGTGATACCTCTCACCCCCTGAACCTCTAGTATGCATAAATAAATAAAACCTTAACAAAAAAAAGAAGAAAAGAAAGGAAAGGGGTGAACCTGAAATGCATGTTGCTACATGACATACTAGAAAAATGCAAGCAAAAAAATATATAAATAGTAAAAGACACTAGTAGCTGCCAGGAGTTTATAGGTGTATGGGAAAGGGGATGTTGAATTAGTGAATTACAAGAATTTGAATGGCCATGAAACTATTCTATATTATACTGTAATGGTAGATATTTAACACTATGCTTTTGCCAAGGCTCATAGAACTTGACAGCACAAAGAATCAACATTAAAATATGCAAATGTTTAAAGTAATTAAGGAGTTTGAGGAATCCCAGGAAGAAATACAGACTATGACAAAGTAATCTAATTGTATTACAAAAGATGAAACATCCTTAATGAAGGATTGGGGGAAAAGTGCTGAAGAAGTAATTTCCATAACAAGTGCAATCTCTGAGACTAAAAGAAAATGACACAAACTTTGCATTCATGTTATTTGTTTCACAATGGAGATATAAGTTACAGTTCTGAAGCTATTATACATATATATAAATGGAATAACTAAGAAAGCAGATAATGGTTGATGGTACCCAATTTCTCACCTTGTCTATGGGTTTTCAGATAAATAAGGGGAGGGGTCTGACATGAACTATGTGTAAATAGGTTAGAATTGGAATCAGTGGTATGAATTTATGTTAACATATATCCAACTGGTTAAATATAGAAACTTATATAGATGTGTGCCTACATATGTTAGTATGGATAAATAATTTAGGTTGATAATCAGCCCTCAGGGAAGAATAACAACCCCTACTACATACATTTGAGCTGTGCACGGTGGAAGGGGATAAAAGAGTAACTTTAAAGCATAGAAATCTTGCAAGTACTATACCATCCAGAATATTAAGGTGAATATCAACAATGTTTCATGCAAATAAATGATGTTTTGCTTGATATAAAGTGATAGCAAAAGCACCCTTATCTATGGTTTTCCTCCTCAAAATTTATAATCCCAGTCTAATCATTAAGAAACCATCAGACAAATTTCAATAGTGAGGCATCCTAAAATATTAAATTACTATCATACATCAAAAATATCAAGGTCATTAAAAACCAATAGTTTGTGAAACTTTCACTCTCAAGAAAATCATAAGGTAACCTCACAACTAAAGAAGACATTAATTAGATTTAGAAAATATTACTAAACAATGGACTTTGATTTTTAAAAGACTTAGATGCTCCTATCAGCTTTACTACAGCAGGCATTATCATCTCCATGTCCTTATAGAGATTATGAAGTTACTTGAGGACATAATTGTTAGTGTCTAAATTTGTACATAAGCATTACTATTCTCATAGTATGATATATGATTATTTTTCTATTATTTATATAGAAAATATCACCATATTTTCTAGAACATCTATTTGTCTCTTGAACTCAAAAGTTTTAGCTGCATTGCTAAGTATAGATTTAAAATAGAATAAATTTTATGATGTAATCTCCCTAAACACAGGGAGATTCAAAAACTATGTTGTCTGTTATTGATACTACAAAAAACAAATAGGAAAAAAATACTATTGAGTCATACAAATCTTAGTTTACTAGATTTGTTGCACTAAGGGACTAAAGGACGTCAACAAAATATTAGGTGGTCCCTCAATATGGGGAAATAAAGGAAAGGTTTCTAGAAATTTAAGATATGAGCAAGCTAGTTTTAAAGTAGTTTTTATAAGGTATTAAATTGGTTGAGTTTTTAGAGTTTATGACAGTAATAGCTTTGAATTGGTAAACACAGAAAAGCAAAGGTCTTTTAGCAAATCTTCACTAGCAAATGTTAATTAAGTAATATTTTTAGATTGTAGTCTTATCTTTCAGGGCACATGTTTGCTAGAGAAACAAACTGGGCTCTGGGTTTTTGTTTGGATTATATGTAGTTTAATGTAGATACAAGGACGTTCCACCCACAACTTGGCAGAATAGACAGGGTAGAAACATCTTCCTTGAAAACAACCAAAAAAAAAAGAGAGATATGTGCTTGTGCTTCTAGGCCAATCCAGACACTTGAACCAACTATACAGCACCTGAACTTCCCCAGCAAGTTCAAGAACTAGGAATAGGTTGGCAGCAGCCTAAGGGAAGAAGGAAGGGGAGGAGGGATGGGGAGGAGAGGAATGGGCAGTGGAGCATGTATTTGGACTGGGGGCCGAATTCCCAAGTCATATTGGGGGAAACCCAGAACAAGGCCCAAGCCCAGCATTGGGAACGCAGCAAACTCTGACTCAGGAAATTGTAAACCGCAAAACCTGGAAAGCCTGGCCACTAAAAGCCCCCAACCCCTCCCCATCCTGGGAGAAATTTTAAAAAAGCCAAGCAGAGCCAAACTTGACTCCATCAAATGCCCAACAACAGAAAGAAGAACTTTAGAGCAAACTCACAAGTTCTCGAGAAGGAGACCAAGGGTGTAGATACTTCTCAGAACTCCAAAGCGGCAGCTGAAGCGAGCATGGAACATCGGTGGCCATGGTGCGTGCCATAGTGTTAACTGGGCACAACTGTGCCCGCTGCGCACCCATTGCTGCCTCTGCGCCAAGTGAAAATTATTACTAAATTGTAAGCCTGAAGACCCGGATATTGCCCTTGCTGCTTCAAGGACCACACTTGATAGGTCAGGATCCTGGAATGAAAGGAATAAGGGAGGTGGGGAAGAAAGTGAAGGCACTTTAAGCACAGATTACAATTTACTGTGGGAAAAACAAAACAAAACAAAACACAAGAGTAGAGTTGGCTAATGTTATTCCTCACACCAAGATCATGTATTAAAGCCCCAGATCCCCCATCTACTACCACCTCACATCTAGGTAATCTAAGATGAGGACAAAGACTAATCCCCAGCACCACAACCACAAACACTTGCATAAATAGTAGTAAATAAGTTAATAAGCATACATAGAAAACAAGGAACATCTCAACAAAAGATGGAAAAGTACTGTGAGAAAAGAAAATAAGTCCCAGGACAAAAATAAAGGAGACAGAAATAGAGAAACTATCTGACAATAACTTCAAAACAAAAATACTAAAAATTTTTTAAACTAGATAATGGAGGTCATTCAAAGACAGGTAGATAGACACAAGATTCCAGAAAGGAGATCTAGGGACAAAAGTTCTTCATTGAAGAGATTCACTGTATAAAATGATCGCAAATTAAAAAAAAAAAAAGATTCTGAATAAAATGCAGATAAATTTAGTACCTTAAATAGAATCAAAATGGCAGAGGAATTTCAGCTGTAAAGGACTCAGATGAACAAATAAAAATGTAGAAACGAGAGTGTTCAAAGGAAAAATGTGGAACCTCCACAAGAAATATCAGATTCAGTTAGAAATGGAAGCTTAGGAATGATCAGACACCCAGAGGGGAAAGAAAAGGAAAGAAGAGTAGATATCCTATTTTAAAAAATAATAATAACAGATGAGAGTTTCCTACACCTACTGTTGAATTAAAACGTAGAAATTCAGCAGGCAGATAAAACACCTAATTTCTTAGATGCAAAAAGTTCTATACTGAGCCACAGCATTATCAAGCAATCAAAAATCAGAGATAAAGAAAAAAATTTGCAGGAAGCAAGGGAAAGAGTAATAACTTAGAATGGTTCCCAAATTAGGATTTCACCATATTTTAGTTCAGACACTTTCAGGAAAAAAGAAATTGGAAGGAAATATTCATAATTCTAAAAGACAAGATGTGTCAGTCAAGAATTCCCTATCTTGCAGAATGATTAATATGGAGGTATAATAAAGATTTTCTCAGACAAATAGAAGTTAATGGAGTTTGCCACTACCAGACACACTACTCAAGTAATATTCAAAGGAGTTCTGCAAGAAAAGAAAAATTGAAATACAAACCCCTTAATGAAACGACAAGAACAATATAACACTAGCATAAGAGCACAAACGCTATGAGCTAACAACATCAAATACTAAAGAGGGGGAGGAGGGAGAAATAGATAGAACCAGTGTACTTAAATGTCAGAGAGCAGACACCAGCTCATAAAAGTCCTAAAAACAGGAACTGAAGTAAAATCCCTAGGGAAACCACTAACTAAAAATCCAGAATAGACCCCACAGACAAAGAATCAACGAAACTGACAGAAGCATTAAGGAAAGCCATCCATAAAAAGTAGAGAGAAGCAAAAGGAAAAGAAACAACAGGAAAAAAAAATCAAAAATCAAAACCAAAATGACTGAGAATGAACAGTTCATGTCAGTAATCATCCTAAATGTGAATGGCCTGAATTTACCAATAAAAAGACATAAGCTTAACAATGTGGATGAAAAATTCTTACTTCACTTACAAGAAACCCATTTTAAAGCAAAGGACACCTAAACTAAATTTTAAGACATTTTAAACTAAAACTTACGGACTGGAATAAGGGCACACATGCTAATAACTCAGAGAGTAAATAATGAACTGCTATTATATCCAAAAAACTAGACTTTTAACTAAAAAAAGAAGGTAATCTGGAACAAAGATAGACATTATATAAAATTCAAGGAACAACTCACCAAGAAGATGTAACTTCTTTTTAAATTTTGTTCAAGAGCACCAGTTATATAAAGTTACTACTAACAGACCTAAACAATGTACCAATGAAAGTAAAATTGTTGCCTGAAACTTCCATACAAAACTGTTACAAAGGGATAGATCATCCAGACAGAAAATTAAGAAAGAAATAAAAGTCTTAAATGGAATATTAGATTGGATGGACATATTGGACATTTAGCGACTTTTCCATCCTCAAAGCAAAGAATCCATTGTCTTCTTCAGTGCAAATGGAACATTTTCAACAATAGATCGTATACTAGGATATAAGTATCAGAAAACATATAAAAAATACAAGTTATAATAATCATCTTCACAGACCACAATGATATAGAGCTAATAATTAACAAAAAAAGGGGCCCGGGAACTAACCAAAATGTGGTGACTAAAGAAAATGCTTCTGAACAACTCTTGAGTAGCTTATATGTATTAGACATGTACTGTAACTTTTTCATCCCTGATCCAGAAAGAAGAGTTTGGAAAATACAAATTATAATTAAAAAGTACATAAATATGTAAATTTCTTTGGATATTTAAATTTTTCAAACCACACTCTTTCCCACAAACATTAAACTATAGGGTGCTTGTGCTTGTGATCAATTTGTAATTTGTATCTTCTCGTGTTTTTCTTTTTACAATGAAATGTACTTCCATTATTTCTTACAGTGTATTTTTTTAAATTTTCTTATCTAGATGTCAGTGGTTTCCTTGGTTACGGCTAAATTAAATACCACAACACTGTAATTAAAAGTTCAATTATCTGTATTTGCAGCCCCATAGGTTCACTTAGATATTATCTATAGTAAATGACAGATATCTGTGTTCATATAACCTATATTGTCAGAACCAGTTGCATGATCTTTAATATATTTCCAAATATGTATGGATTGGCTTGCACATTTAGTGATATTCTGAACTGATTTTTTTCTTAGTCTTTTTTTTTTTTTAACCTTCAGGAGTTAAAATGCTATTTTGAGTCAACTGCAATACACACCATATACAGGAATGTTAATTTTTACTCCCTTTAATTTTATGGAAGGAGGGTAAATTTAAAATTATATCATAAAGTCTCCCCCAAAATCTCAAAACTTTCATTCCACTGTCTGTGTATAATTATTATTTTATTTGCTTTCATAACAAAAATATATGAAGTTAACAAATTATTTGCTAGGAGTTCTGTTATGGAACTCATTCTAAAGTCATTTGTTCCTAAATAGTAAATTATAACAGACACAAATTTGAAAAATATAATTTTATAATTAAAAAACAGGGCATTTACATATCTACATTAGAACAATTCATTCTTTTTTTTTTGGAATATAAGTATAACACATAATAATATTCACCTATATAATGCTTAAATTTCACTGTCCTCAGGTGGAGGGCACATGGATGATGGTGGATATTTCATGAATTTTAATATGAGATCTTCCAGAGGACCACTTACAGGAAAAAGAGACTCCCCATCATAAAGTGGTGGTTTTCTTCCTAAAATATCTGCCCCTTCAGGACAAGTTCAACACAGCAGTGGAATGGAAAGAAAAGCTCCTGTATCCTATGGAAGAGATAATTATGGGGATCCACCTTGAAGGGAATGTCTTAAAACTGAAATATCAATGTTCACAGTATGAAAAACCTGAGGTCAAATGTTTATATAAGGAATGTGCTATATGCCCAGTAATATGCACCCTCTCCAAAAGAAACAAATGTGTAATGCTGGCTATTTTTGCCTTTTTTACATTTCTATGAGAATCTGTAAGAACCTCCTCTTTTCCTTCCCCCAATAAGACTTTGAAGCAAATACAGAATACTAAATAAAAAGTTTGGTCAAAACACTAATTCAAAAGGAAATCTTCACCTGCACTCCTATGTTCATAGTAGCGCTATGTACAATAGTCAAGATATGAATACAACCTTAGTGATGGAAAACAGATGAATGGATCAAGAAAATATAGTGATGGAATATTACTTAGCAATGAAAAATGATAAATTAATACCATTTACAGCAACAAGTTTGGAGATGCGATGAGATTGTGATAAGTGAATATTTCAGAAGGAGAAAGATAAATACCACATAAATATCAAACAAAGGGTCAGACAAAGACAAACTTTAAAATGAAACCTTAGAAGCTGATCATATATGGATCTGCAGCTTTCAGAAGGGAAGGGGCAGAAGGAGGGATAGAAAGAACAGAGTGGATAGTAAGAGACCACAGAAGATTTGGTGTAGGATATGTGGTACTGTGCTACTATGACTACACCTGAGGGAATGCAAGGATGTAGAACAGTGGAACTTCAACAGAAACTAAAAAGTAATTTTAAAAGTAAATTGCAGAGGCAAAAAGGCAACATATTTTTGGGAAAAAATAAAAGAACAGTGTTGTAAACTAATGTTACTTCAATTAAAAAAAATCCTAGTATTTGATAGAAAATATAGATTTTAAGAGGTTAACTTGGTCTTTATAATTGTTTTATACAAACAGTATGAAAAACACACAATTTAGTTTAAAAGAACAGACACTTCATGGTAAAATGAAATAAACTTTTAAAAATAGTGTTCATTCTACTATTCCGGTTTACCTGTGAACTTTGCTATTTTCGATCAATTATTTTATTTAGGGTCTCTTAGAGATTTTTTTTTTCAGAAATTATATATATTTTTAAAACTTTGCAAATGCTTAAATGAGGGTAACAGCATTTCCATCTTTGGGGGCTTGAACATAAGACTAATTTATTTTATTTCTTTCCACATATTTTCTTCTGTTTTCTCTCAATATTAAAGCAATTTTAATTGCAAAGGACTATTTTTGTGTGGACAGTTATTTTTGTAGCATAATTTGAAGAGAATAAATGGAACTATGGAAATAAATGGTTTTTCAACAGTCTGAAAATTTAATATTTTTCATTTTAATTTATTAATTCAACATATCTTCATTAGAGATAAATAAGCCTTAGGCATGAGGTTATATGCTAAGATTACAAGTGTATCAAAATGGATAATACCTATGCTATTTTAGAGCTTGCATTATAGTGAAAGAAATCACATCAATGCAAATAGACAAATAAAAATATCATAGGGTTTACAGAATTCTCTTAAGGAAAGTAAAAGAAATAAAAGAAGCAGGACATTGGCATAGAGACTATCAGAGGAACTTTGGATTGAACAGTTGAGACTGGCCTCACCAAACTGATATTTACATTAACACATGAGAGGTAAGCAAGTACCCTCAGTTGAAACTGGGAAATCACTTTTCATATAGTAGAAAAAGCATGTGTAGACTTATGGGAAGGAGGGACCATAACATTTACTAGAAATTGATAGAAAGTTTATAGAACAGGAACATAAAAGGAGTAGGTGTAGAAAATTGTATGAGATGGTAATTTAGAAAGATGGGCAGGAAAATGTAAGATTAAGTCATGGTAGAAAACGTTTACTTTTAATTTTTAGTTATTTTCACATTTTAAGTGCAATATGAAAGAATATATATGCTTTACATGATCTTTGCACACATGTAAGACAGAAAATTCATACAATGCTAAAAGAACTTTTCCTGACTCACTATTGTCATTTACGAAGTAACTACATGGTTTTTCTATTGAGATCATGAGAAGATTGACAGAGAGAGGGAGGTGTCAACAAATGTTCCTGAGAAGAATGACCAATGTTAAAGAAAATTATTTACTTTGAAATTCTATCCCTGGATAAGAGACCTAGTAATATTGTGATAATATAAAACTGTCATGATCACATCTACCATAGCTGCAAGAAGGGACATTTACATTTAAAAGTAAATAAGAGTTCTACCTATGCAATACCACTGGGCACAAAGTCACAGGATGATGAAACACCTAAGACTCTAGAGCCAGGGCTTTGCTGCTGCCCAGTTCTTCTACAGAGTAGATTTGCTTTGCGAATTCTCCTAAGTCAATGATGCTAAATTGTATACCTTGTTTTTAAACACTTTTTGTCCCCGTTTTTATCCCAAGAAAGCAGACTAGAAGTATAGAAAAGAACAGTTTTGGGGATCTTAGAGCAAACATTTCTGTTTTGATAGATGTTCCTGGTTTATATTTGTTTCTAATTTTACCTTTTTGTTAAATTTTGAAACTTTAAAATACACATTTTGTCAAGTTTTTTTATGAGTCTGATTTGTGATTGTTAGTGAACTGTAACTGTTATTTACTTATTATTCTTTCAATTTCATAAGGGTCTCCTGATGGGTTTAGAAATTTTGAGTTTGTGTTGTGTGCTTCCACAAGTGTGTAGAGGACAGGTGAAGGAAAAGGAGAGGTAGATAGAGGGGAAGTAGAGAGGATAATAGTGAGTGAGGAAAATATCTTATTTTAACATTGCGTACATTTTCTGTCTATGTGCACTTTTACACATAAATCAGCAGTTATATGGTAGAAAAATTCATTATTTGGGTGAAAAGCATTTCCAAATAAATATGAAAATATTTTTAAAAAAAACTAGTGCATTCAATATAAAAGAGTAGTAAAATCTACTAAAAACTATGAGAAAATATGCAAGTTTACCAGACACAAAAATTGCCAACAGAAATGGTAATACAGGGCCTCCCTCATGGTGTAAGGGGTTAGGGCGCAGCGCCATGACACTATTTGTAGTCACTGCAGCAGTTCATTCCCAGCCAGGGGGCTGACCCACAAGGCTCAGCAGGCCTCTCCTGTCTCTCTCACTGCACTCCTCCTTCAGCGGTGTATTTCAGTAGATCTGCCTGTTCTACTCCCCATTCTGACTATGGCGAATTATCAGCCCCTGCACCTCTGGCCTGTACCCAGATCTTGTATGCATAAATAAATAAATCTTTAAAAAATATTTAAAAAGAAAAAAGAAATGGTAATATATAATGTGTTACTGGAGAACATAATTTAATATTGGGAAGATACCAAGTTTCTGTAATCTATCAATTTTCCATAACCCCAATCAAAATCACATTTTTAAAAATAATGTTTGTAAAACACATGCTAAATTTAATATGAAATGAAAACTTGAAGGCCAAGAACACCCTGGAAAAAAAAAAGAAGCTAACACCAATTATATTAATAAATCCACTGAAAGTCTATAACCATAGTATTGAACTTGAGTAAACTAGTGAGTCATCTTTTCTTTCTGTAATATTTTTAGGGAGATTACTGTGATCAATCATTTAGTTTATTGATTCTCACTTTAAATCTATTAAAACATTTGTTGCTTTCATAAAAACCTCAACAAATAAATTTCTCATCTCTAAAAATCCCATGTGGTTGCTTAATAATATCTTTTATTGATAAGCATTTATCATTGCTTGCTGTTAATGTTTGCTCCTAATCTGTAGTTTTCAGTTGAGCAAGTTCTCAGAAATGGACAATTTCCTAATGCTTCTGCTGAAATATAGAAATAGTTAGTAAACTAAATCACATCAGTTTCATTCAAGGTCAATTTTATATTCCAATCTCAGGTGTAGCTGTCTTACCTTACTGCTAGTCCTGGGTAAAATATCCAGTTGAGTGCTGCAATAGACATCTTTTTATATAGGGCATACAATCCTTCTTTGTGTCCATTTTACTTGTATGTTTGAAATAATATCAAATTCTCAGCAAGCGTGTTTGAATAAATCATGTTTTCTTAAATTCTGGTAAAGTTATGTTATTGTTTGTGGATTTTGTGTTTTTAGGTTTTAAAATTTTGGTTTAAAATTTTTATTTGTTAATTTGCTGTCAAAAGTTGATTAACACACAATTCCCTATATTAAATATGCATATTTTTATTTGTGAACTTACGATTGTTTCTGTAAATAGCATTGCTAGTTTAATTTGCATATTTATCGTAGAAAAATATGCCTGATTTGCTTAAGAATCTAGATTATTTTTCAGTATTTGTTCATAATTTTACTTCACTAAGCTATAACCCATAAAATTATATTTGCTTGACATATCTCTATTTTAATTTTTTTCTTGCAAATTATAGTTAAGGTAATGCTCTTTGATCTAGTTTACTTTTAAAATAAGAATTTACAATGCGTTCATGTTAAATTGGATTAGTTTATGCATGAATTACTGAATATTGACTTAGTGCCATTATTTATGATAACTAATAAGAATTTAACCCATATAAAGCAAAAGGCAAGGTAGATTATATTAACACATAAATTTGAGAACCCAATACAGAAATTCCACAAATAAAAAGTCACACTGAAAAATGTTTAAAAGGAGAAAACAGAAAATAACATGCTGGAAATGAGATCAGAATTATGTCAGGAAAATAAACAATGTTTTAAACAACCATATTAAAATATTTTGGCTATGTTAATTGAAAATAAAATTTAATAGGCTTATTATAAGAATGAAGTTATATACAGTACATAAAGAATTTTCAAATATATAAAGCACTATGCATATGAATAAATCTTACTGTTTTATTTCTTTTAAGTTTGTCAAAGGGACTGAATAAGACAGCCTTAGATTACTTTACTAATGTACATAGGCTATTTTTTTCTGATTTTAAATAAATGCATGTTGCGATAAGCAATTTTTAAAACATTTTTTGAAAGAATATTAATCACTTTGTGCTTCTTATTAAACTTTTATATTTTTATTTTATCTTCCAATGCCACTAAATTTCACCAATTTTATTTCTTAATTAGTTTATACATATTTGACATTAATCATAGTCCCCATGGAGTTCCCATCACCACTTCCACCAGTGAACTATCACCCCTGTCCCCTGTGCTCTTTCAACCCCCTTCCAAGCCCCATCCCCTACCCCCTCAAGGTGCTTCTGAATTGTCTTTGGTTTTTTGTTCCTGTGTTTTTTCTTTTCTTTTCTTTTTTTTTTAATTTTTGTTGTTCTTTTCCTCCGCCCATTTTTTTGTTTGTTTTTATTCTTTATATTCTTCCTACTAATGAAATCATTCAATATTTTTCTCTTGCCTTTTGACTTCTTTCGCTAAGCATAATTTCTTCTAGCTTCATCCATGTTACTGTAAATGACTCTAGCTTATCTTTTTTAATTGCTGAATATTATTCCATTGTGTATATGTACCATATCTTCCTAATTCAATCATCTATTTTGAGGCATTTGGGTTGTTTTTACAGGTCTTACCAATAATAAATAGTGTAGCAATAAACATAGGGGTACAAGTATTCTTTTGGATAGGTGTTTTTGTGTCATTTGGGTAGATCCCTAGAAGTGGGATTGATGGGTCATATGGTAGCTCCATTTTTAGTAGACTGAGGAACTTCCATACAGTTTTCCATAGTGGTTGATTTGCTTGCATTTCCACCAGCAGTGTAGTATAGTTCCTTTTCCTCCACATCCTCGCCAACATTTGTTGTTGTTGATTTTTTTGATATGTGTCATGCTTATTTGTGTAAGGTGATACCTCACTTTAGTTTTAATTTGCATTTCCCTGATTTTGAGGGATGTTGAGCATTTTCTCATGTGCCTGTTGGCCATTTGCATGTCCTCTTTGGAGAAGTGCCTTTTAAGTTCTTCTGCCCATTTTTTGATTGGGTTGTTTGCTTTGTTTTTCTTGAGTCTTGTGAGTTCTTTATAATCTTTGTGATCAGTCCCTTGTCAGTTGTATGGGGTGCAAAGATTTTTTTTTTCCCCAACCAGTGGGATGTTTCTTTGCTTTGGTTAAAGTTTATTTTGCTGTACAGAAGGTTTTTAACTTGATGTAGTCCCATCTGTTTATCTTCTCTCTCATTTTTATTGCTTTGGGGGAATGCACCTTAAAGGCATTACTGAGACGTATGTATTGTAGCATTTTACCTATATTTTCTTCTATCTATTTTATGGTTTCAGGTCTTACATTCAGTTGTTTTTATCCATTTTGAGCTGATATTAGTACATTCACCATTTTATTTTTCACAAGTATTTTGAGAATCCACATTAAATTAAGCAAGTGAATTATGTATTTTCTCATTTGTAATGATAATGATATTCTCTACTAATACTATCAATATTTACTACTAACAAGTTTTCTAATTTCTATTTATGGTGGTATCTTAAAATAGATTTAATAAACTTCTCCTCCAAATATAACAGAATCAAAGAAAATATTGGAAGATTTTTGAAAATCACATTATTATATATTAACTGCTTTTCTTGATCTGGAAGAATCTCTAAAAGACCTAAAAACTTATACAAAGCAAGATACTAAAAATAATTTATTTTCCTTTGTTAACATCTATTCCAAAAGCTGTTTATTTACCCTTGGTATTGGCATTGCAAAAGCACCATTAAAGCATTTAGGTTAATCATAAACATTATTGACAGGCAATAACTGTTTTTGAAAATTACTATAATAATCTTATTAGCATTATAATAGAGCTGCTTAAGCTCTCAGACTATTTAGAGGAGAGGGAAATATGTGTTGACTTCATTTTTGCACCATAAATGATATTCTATTTGATTTTAATTTAATTTCAAGGTTTAATGAAGTACGGGATTTATACAGAAATGCTGATTAACACATAGAAACTGAAATTCTATTTGTACAGTCCACTATTTATATAGCTGACATTGCTTGAGTACAAGCAATAGGAAAAATAATCTCTTTTCTCAGTATCCATCTAAAACAGCCTTCATATTTTCTACCTTCCCAACTATTTTTTTTTATCCCTCTCACTTTTTTAGTACAGGTTAATTCTCCCCAACTGAATTTATGTCATACATGCTATGCCCTTGATTAAACCATAATTAATATGTATTTTTATACTTTCTTATAATAGAGGTTCTATATCGTGGAGTACATTTCTTTAATAAGTGGCATAATAAAAATATGTCCTCTTATTTCTATAAATATATGTATAATTAGCATATCATTATTGTTCATTCAGTGGGTTTTCAAGTTCTTCATGCTGTGGCAAATACACAGTAAACCTACATACAGAGGATTCTATACTGATAAACTTGATGACATATATTGTCCTCTGCAATGCTCACCCAAGGAAAAGATCACCTTTTCCTTGCCTGGAAACTGGATGTCAACTGGTTGCCTAACTCTTTATATTACTAAGATAAGCAATTATTTTACTACTTTGGCTTTACTTTCAACTTAGTTAAAACTAAGTGACTAAGTCTGCCATCAACTATATCTGAACCAATAGGCAGAATGACTACCAAATAAGTCATGTAACACACCTGCAAAACGGAATCAGGGAGTAATGCCCAGGTTGGTAGCTTCTTGCTTCTCTATTAGGCTTAGGCTTTGGCAGTCTAGGTCACCTTCTCTGTTGTCCTCTTACCAGGGTTCCAGCCTGTGTGGAATACCAGACCTGTTCTATGTACACTCTCTTTGGTTGTCTCCTTCCACATCTTTTCTACTTTCCTCTCAGTAGCTAAACAGATAGCTATGCAATGTGAGCCTCACTCAGCACCTCAGTTTCCAAATCCTTCCCTCTACCCACCTCATGTCCAGTGAAGCATGATTTTCCTCTTTGTTGGTCTGTGTAATACAAAGGGTAATTCAGCATCACCCAAAACATGGAACTATGTTGGAGTAGTGTCTTTCTGTTTGATTTGTAAATATTTTTCGTGGTAGTAAAAGAAGGAATGTTCTCTATTCCATCTTGGTAATGTTCCCTCCATAACAATTCTAAGAAATAACTTCCGGTATTTGCTTTTCCAGTCATAAGACTTTCAATTCACCAAATATTCAGTCTTTATAATTATTATCGTGCATACATAAAGTGTATGTTACTTGATATCCTCACACCTGATATCACTTTCACCTCATCTTAACCTCAGATGAAAGCTTTAACAACTGTGATGTCACCAAATGACTAGAATCATTACATACATTTTTTCACCTGCATTTTGTTTGCAGTTATCTTCAAAGAGGTGGCAAGCCAACACTACATCCTATTCCTGTGTTTTTTCTTTTGGTATCAATTTTGGTCTTAGAATCCTAGTCTGCATCATCCCTAGAATCAAAAAAGACAAATAAAAATTACATGTTAAATCTTTACAAGGGTGGAAGAGAAGACAAAAATGGAAGTGAATATTGTTGAGCTATTCAAATCTCCACAAACAACATGGCTATTTACTCAGTCTTAGTGTGACATCTTTAAAGAAGGCAAAACGAAAGTAGCACATCTAGGAATGATTCATTGTGGGTAGGAAAGTCAAAATTATCTGTTGGCTTTCTCCCACTACTTACCTCACATGGTCAAATCCAAAGCCTCCCATAGACACCATGTCTTCTATGATTCTGAATTTCTAAATTAGCAATTACTAGCAACTTTTCTGACAACCAAATCTTTGTGTACATTTATCAACGTACAACTGATATAGTTTCTTCTTGTTAGTTTAAATCTACACGTAAAGAAAGCAAGAAACGAATGGGAATAGTGGGAATACATAGGTATTAAGAATAGAGGGAGGGATGGAATGAGAACCCCTTAAGGCCACTCTAGCATGGATAAAGGTAATAAATAGTTTTTATCCATATGCTATATATTATATGTATTAGATAAGGGATACATTACTTACCACACTTATACACACATTTCGATTTCTGGACCAAAATGAATGAACAGAAAGAATTTTACTCCAATGTTGTGGAATACAGCATTAGACTACAGGAAGAAAGGCACTTAAAAAAGTCATGGAATATTTTTCTATAAAATAACAACTGAAAATAGGCTGGGAAATAGATAAACTTATGAGATACAACTAATGTGGATAAAAATATCACTTCTATTTTGTCATTTTACTTCCCCAGCTTAGTAGGCATAAATAGATTACAGTAAGTTGTACTAGATGCTTCATTCCAGATTCGTTCTCTGTTCCATACTATCAGGGTTTCATCCCTATAAATGCTATAATAGTTTCCCTTGTCTGCTGTTAGTTGCTTAGTTGCAGTCAATGAAAGGAGTCAAGATGATGTCAAAAGGCATACAGATATTAGATGATTTCTCATCCTGCCCAGGCACTGTTTCTAGACCAAAAAGTTGGCAGCATCACAATTCCTTCCAATCTCTTGTCAGATGCTATGAGAGCTGGAGTAAGAAGGGTCAAAAGGTAAAAGACATTAAATGAAAATTATGAGCCATAAACTGAGAGAAGAAATTTGCAGCATATCAAATGGACATTGTTTAAGTATAAAGAATAGGTATCAATTTCTACAATCATTGAGGAAAAGACAAATTTACTGATCAAAATATGGATATAGTATAAATATGCCTTTCACAGAAATGGAAACACAGAAGCATTGAAGATCCATCTCGCAAAATTGGGGAAATGCAAATTAATATATTCTTCACTCAATAAAATGGCAAAATGTAAGTCTGATCATCTTAAGTGGTTGAAGGGCAATCAGAGACTCCTTTTCTTATGTAATGCCCTTGGGAATACTAAATTTTAAGCATATTTTAGAATGCATTTGGCATTATCTAATAAAGATTTGCATGCATGTACCCAAAGAACCAATAACTAATGCTAACTATATGTCAAATCATATTACAACAATGGTGTTATTATTGTACAAAGAGGAACTTTACCAAGAAAAAAATAGTTTCGTGGTACATTCACAAATAGGGTGCTATACAGAAGTGAAGCTAAATGGACAACAGCTGCAACCAGCATAAGTTTGAATCTTAGAAATAATAATTATTTTAAACATGTCTATTTGAATATGTAAGTACATACATATGCATAAAAATCTTAAAAACAACCGAATAATAAAAAAGCAAACTGTTTTTATGGACTGATACATTATACTAAAAGCACACAGGCAGACACACACACAAAGAAAGAACATTTCATAACAATATTATTGGGAGTAGAGAAAGGAAATATATTTTATAGAATTATATGCAGCATTTAATTATGTTGTATCTCTTAATTTGGATAGCAGACATATTGGAGATTATTTTACCCATTATTTACTCATGTGTATATTATTTTTATGCATAAATAATTTAAGATTAAACACACAAAAAATTAAAGTTTCAGATACCACATTTAAAGATGCCCTTTCATGAGTTGTGTGCACATAAGTGTGTATTAGACTTATCTCTCTTTGTGTAGGATCTTTATATGTAAACATAGTGTGATTATGTAATTATCACCCATAATATTTATATGCCAATATGATGATTTTTAAGCTCATTTTGAGATTCTTGTGGAGCTGAGAATTAATCCCTCTCTGTTTTACTTTGGTTATTCCTCACTGTAGGCAGGAACATGTGACAAAATTAATTTTTTAGACTCAGACATGAAAGGATGGAACATCTCATATAAAACAAAGCATCCTGTTTTCCATTCTTCTCACTTTGAAAAATAAAAACTGTATATGTAAAAGATGTATATATAAAAACTGTCTCTGCAAAAATATGCATTATACAGTTGTCAATTTAATGCTCATAAAGCAGTCTTATCATTAGGCTAAGCTTAGCATGTCATGCATCAGTGTCCAAAGCTCTACACAATGAGTGTGCTTTCACCTAGCTTCACTGTGTTCAGAACTAGAGGCTTCATTTTCCAATAAATATTTTATAGGAGTAGATTGGGCCTCACTAATTTAAAAATCAGTACCCTCCTCCATGGCACCCACATCTGTAGAAGGATTTTATCAATCTCTAACATATAAAATTTATGTTGAGTCTTATTTTTGGGTATCTTATAGCTATTTTACTTCACAATAGTAGTTAAAAGCTTGCGACCGAGAAAAGTAACAGTTGAAAAATGTCACTACCTCTTTACTAATGAAAGAGCTATTCTTAGATAGTTGACAGATGTTACTAATATAATATACTGTTATAAAAATTTGTCATTGTGATATTTAGATTTCTACTTTTACATGAATCTTCAAAACAAATGTGAAAGGAAATTTCAAGACCA
This sequence comes from Galemys pyrenaicus, assembly GCA_019455555.1. NCBI lineage: Eukaryota > Metazoa > Chordata > Mammalia > Eulipotyphla > Talpidae > Galemys > Galemys pyrenaicus. Next base: position 5,686,451 of record JAGFMF010012105.1, read on the forward strand.
TTAGTAATTTGAAAGACATATTTTTGAAAAAAAAGCTTACACTATTTTAATAAGCTTTCTCACTTTTATATTTACTAAGAGACCAAGTTAATTTTTAAAATATTATATGTAAATATTACTTATATATGTATCACAAACATAATTATGGCATATATATGTCTGAGTGTGTATACTCATTTTTACAGCTCTTAGAAAAGAATATTATTTCAAGTCGTTCACATTAATCAGTGTTTTATTTAAATAGAATTTCAAGTCTGTAAACAAATCTCATTTTTTTTCAGTTGTTGTCATAATTAACTCAAAAACTGAAGTTGGAACTAAGAGCTTATGAGGAAATCTTAATGAACTTAAAAGGAATTAAGGGGACACATTAGAGAGAGAAATGAAGCAACATATTGTATACAACATGAAGAAATCTCGCAGGAAAGAAAATATTCATATGCAAAAAGCAACATTTCAAAGTGAAATCAGGTCTCCACCGAATCTTTGCCAACTCTTGTCTTGGGCATAGGAAGAGGATACAGATATAATCTGAATACCAACCCTGAAACTGAGACTAGGGTAGATGATTTAAGTTGAATGGATATGAGGAAAATGTAAAACTGAAGGGATAATTCAAGTGCAGTAGGAATCAATTGTGAAAATCAATTTCAGCATGAGATATATTCTAATTTTTGTTTAAAAATTTTGTTTTTTACTAGCAGTGATTCCCTCAAGCAATTAATCTCCTAATATGCTGCTCAAGTTTAAAAAATAAAATGTAATTTTGAGTTATGTCTTGTGAATTTAACATTTAATACATACAATTTTGGGGAGGAGTTACATAAGAATCTCAAAGGCTCTCTCCAAGTTAGCAGTCATTTACTAGACATACCCAGTTTGGCACAAAAGGATATATTGTCTAGATAATCATGAAAAATAAACAGCATCTATAAATTTTAATTACATTTTATAAAGGTATATAAAGTTTATCAGAGAAAACATCATGCCTTCACTTACAATGTTGTATACACAAGTGCCATAATCTCATTTTTTCTTATTTTTTCCTTGAAGACTTTACAACAGTCAACAGTAAATTAGTTCTTTTTTATTACCAAGTTTATCATTCAAGAATCTTTATTTTACAAGTCAGAATCGTATGTTGCTTATTTTAAGGTATTAATGGATAGACTAGTTGGCCAGTTAAAATACATGAAGAGGAAAATTACATAGTTTAAAAATATGTTTATTTTTCCTTCAAGGAGAAATGACAGCAGCCAATTGGCAACCTACTTGTTTTTCAATTCTAATTTTGTTTTCTTTAAACTTACGTCACTTACTGATTTATTTTAAAAATCCTCCCTTTCTCTTCAAATGGTACCATTTACTCACACTGAATCCTCCCAAGGAGATTGCTCTAGTGTATATTGTCAGGACTTCGCTTTGCACTTTTTACCAAAAGATACAAAATACAATTCCATACTGTATGTTTTATGTCACAGTCTCTAAAATTGGGGTGAGGACATCTTTAGAATAGCTAATTAATTTGAATAAGAAAAATCTATATCAATGCATTATGGCTGGGGCAGGAATTCACTCCTAAATCCCATTGGTAATCTGACCTAGCTCCATAAATCTTTATAACTCATCCTCCCTATCTTATATACATTATGATGTGAATCCAATGATCCAATTACAAGGTTGGAACCCAGTGAGTCCTTTCCAGTCTGAAGCTTTATAAACAGTAAAACCAAAAAAGAGGAGGCAAAATTTTAGATGCTGTTATCTAAAAAGGTTTTGGGGGAATGATGAATTGTGTTTGCCACCAATTTAACAGATACACATCAATAATTGTCAAATTCTCCCAGACAAGTTTCTGAATGGTTTTCAGATAATTTATGGAATCTTACCCATGATAGAGACTAGATGGAAGAAATATTTTTATATTACAGTTCAACTGATAATGTCAACTTGTTACTGCACAGAATATTAGGTTTTCTGGTTGAAAATAGTCACATAGTTGAAACATTTACTGGTATTACTACCCAACTAATTTTAAAATAGATTATCACTTCCCTATACAATTTAATCTGAAAACTAAATTTTTTAAACATACATTAATTATATGAGTTTAAAGGAAAGTTTCATAAAAAATAAAGGTGAAGGTGAGTAGTGTCAAACTAGTGTTGTCAAATACTATTTGCCAAAAAGTATTGCCAGTTAGTATGTCTATAACTATGTGTTCAAATTATTTATTTTGCCTTCATTTTGTTTTGAAGAAATAGTAAAGCTGTTTCAATCATAAAGAAGATATGCAGATTTAAGAGCATTGGTGATCTACTCTATCTGGTTGGTGTACCTACATGTACACCAATAGCAGGTCCTACATAAACAGTCATAACTAAATACTAAAAAAATTAGTCTATTCTTTAATGGCAGTCCCTATTAAAGCAAAAAAGTAGGGTAGGGAGAAAGATAAATTGTTAGAAAATAGGCAATGGAATTTTCCCATAATTTCCAAGATTTAAAGAAGCAAGTAATTGTAGCTAAGGATAACTGCATAGTATGTTTCAAAGTATATTAAGGCAGCTGTGAATAATCCCTTTAACCCTTGCCTTTTATATAAGGTCAATACTGTCAATTTCATCAGTGATAAAAGCGCTTGAAATCATACCATTACATCTATTACTGGTCTGATCCTCTTCAGTCTTATTTTTCAATCTTAAAATGATTGAAATGTGCTCTACAATCCTTAATCCAAACCATTCTTAATTAATCTCTTCAGTTATGTCTACAGAAATACACATAAAAAGCAAAATAGACATAAAAACTTTCCCAGGCAAGAAAACTGCAAACACCCCCAACACCCTAGTTCACAAAAAACAGCAGAATACACATTTATATGCTATGTGTGTGATTTAACTAAATTTACCAGTTTGTGACAACACTTAAAATACAAATTACCAGACATGAAGGGAATGTAGCTATTAAGAACAAGGAAATATTACACAAAAATTCTAGGACATATTTGTCTTGCGTTTGATGTTAATTTAATGCCATGTATCACTTTCTCAAAAGAGTAAATGGATCATTGTTGAATACATTTCAAACTTTCCAATGGCTGCACCATTTTATTTGCTTGCTTTCAAAAAAAAATGAGAGAGAGCTAAAAAATAGTCAACCAAGATTTATTTGTAGAGCTGGGGATATAAGAAAAAATGTAATAGATACATATCATGGTTGCTCAGTAAAAAATAATCTTCAGCATTTTAGCAGTATATTTTGTTGGTATTTTAGGAGATTTTCCGGTATGCAAGATACTCTACTTTCTAACATTGAAATTAAATTTATATTATTGTATTAAAGTTAAAACATAAGAAAATAATTTATCATTTAATATTTTATGTACATTTTGAGCAGGTGATATTCAATTAGATCAGAAAAACAGCATAAAATATTTTATGCACAAAATTTGTGCAGAATTTTGTTAATATTTTGAAAAAAATAGTAATGTTTTTAGAAAACCCATGAAGTGACAGTCCTTAATAAGAGGTCACAGGTTCCTTGCTTAAATTATTTCCTGACTAGTATTTCATGCTAAGACCTCTTCAAAATAGTTTTTTTAAAGATTTATTTATTTATGTATACAAGAACTGGGGTACAGGACAAAGATGCGGGGGTCGTGTGAGGATTCACTAGAGACAGAGTGAGGAACAGAACAGGCAGGCTGACTGACTGAACTACACTGTTGAGGGGAGCAGCAGGAGAAGCAGGAGAGGTCTGCTGTGCCATATGGGTCCCTGCCCTGGCAGGCCAGCAGGGATCAAACTTGTGCTGCTGTGGCTGTGGTTTTCTTCATAGTGCGTTGCTTAACCCACTGCACCACCAAGGAGGCCCCAAAACAGTTTTCTATGTGTTCTGAGCATGTAATGGAAAATCTTACTAAAATTTGTTAAATAATAGATTCATTGTCTCTTTCAGCTGAAAAAATAAAGGGATAAGTAGTCTCAGATATAGCTTGTTAAAGATGTAAACAAGATCTAAGAACATATTTTTTTCTCTCTCTTGGACTTGCCATCTGCCAAGCTGTCTCCATTTTCAAATGTTCTTCCATAAATGATTTTCAGAAAGCTGCAAAAATTCCAGTAACATACTGTTCTAGGATCAAGTCCAGCAGGAAAGAGACAACATTCTTCTCTGAGAGCTCAAACATCTCATCACTGGTCTTGTTGGCTCTGATGAGTCTGCATTGGTCCATGTGCACATCCCACATTTGGACCATTCACAAGATTAAAGTACTTTTCTTGAAGCACTTAGAGAAAACATATAGTTTCTAGAAAGCAGGAGCAAGATATTGTAAGTAATAAGTGTGGTTGATAGGTGGGAACATTAAAACAAGAAATGCCTTTATAATTCCCATGCTTGAGATCTATTCCCATGCTCATAGAAGAATACATTAAAACCAGGAGGTGAAGCACATATTACAGAATGACTTTATTATTGTATTCTTTTGGTTGTTTTTCATGGACAATTTATTTCTATTGGGCATTGTAGGAGGGGAGACTTAACAAAAACAATGTATTTAAGGTATTTGGATGTAGCTAGAATTGCTATGGGGAGAAATTTTACTGGAACAAGAAAAGAAAGATGAGGTGGCATAAAGCTATGTAGTACAGGATATAAACTTTATCATTATTTTCAAATCTTTGGTAAAGTTTTCAATTCTCAACTCATGAGCAGATATCACTATTTTATTCTAAACGTTATTGGCAGGTTTCAGATTGATCTCAAAAGGAGTTGTTGATATCAGAGAGCATGACTAATCAACTACAATCTTGTCTGACAGATGTCTAATTCTTAAGCTAGTTGAAGTCATATATTGCAGGAACAGGTTTTGATTTAAAAAAAGTTATTGGTTTAAGGATTTGAACCAAGTTTATTATATAACTTGGGATAGTATTTTTTGAGGGCATTTTTCTCAATCTGGAGAATTGAGTGTTGGGGACTACTAAACATCCAATATAGTGCTGTTCAAATGTTGCTATAATGGCAATAATTTTAAAAATTTATTTAATTTCTTACATTGTGTAATACTTAGACATTATATTTCTTTCAGGTATAGTCCCTGTAGTTCTATCACCATAACATCTTTGAGTGAACCATCTCCCCATCCCACAGGCTCTTTTCTCTTCTGTTTTGACCATTTTCCCTCTTCCACCCTGCTATATACCTCAGATCACTGGTCAGCTTGCATTTTTTATCTTTTTCCTAGTCATTTGTTTGGTTTGTCTATATTGCACATATAGGTAAGACCATTCGTTAATGTTTTGTTTATTTTTTCCTTCTGGCAGAGTTCGTTTAGCATAATCCCTTCTAGAATCATTCATGTTGCTGCAAACGGCATGATTTTATATACATAATGGAATACTATTCAGAGGTCAAGAACTGTTACTTTTTTAGAGAAACTTGAAGATTAATCTCAGGTGTTCTAATCACAATTTGCATACATTATTTAACCTACTTAATCTGTTTTCCAAATGGTAAAATTGGAACAGCAGTGTTGGCCACTTCATGACTATTTCTCCCAGTATACTCACTATTTTTCTAAATGTTGATCTCTACTTGGAAATCATATACAGAAACTTAAATGTAACCCACCTGAACCCTCAGTAATTCAAGACCATTTTTAGTTGTAGAAGAAAATGACAGAAAAAAATCTACATGCATTATTTATTATTCAATTTATAATTTCAATTAGGAGACAATTATGTGAATATGTGGCATATGTACATGCATAACATCATGGATATACTATGTATATTTATATGTGTAAATAATAAATTATGTATGTAAAATAATGATGTCTGTACCAGCATAGATTGCAGAGAAGAATTAATTTATGTAGTATTTAGAAGAAAACAATTACTGGGCTTGTTGATACATGTTACCGGTTAAGGAGTGGACAGTACTATAATTTATTTTCAAATTCAAGGTTCACAAAATAAATGTTGATAATATTAGCATTTATAGGGGAAACTACACTAACTACACCTGAAAAAAAATACTGGAAGTGAATGTTGTAGATAATGTATTCAAGGTACCCGTGGGACATCTCAACAAAACTAGGAAAAGTTTGAATTTCATACCCAAACACTACCACAATGAAAGTAATGCATGAATAATTTAAGAGTGATTTTACCAAATTCTTCTTTCTGTCAGTTATGTGGTAGTTATTAAATAATTGTCAACAGTAAAACATACTAAATGAAAATTCAAACGAATGGGACACTTTCTCACTGTGATATATGTTCACATTGTGTCAATGGAATCTCTCCATATATCTGTCCAAAATATAGGCAATAAGAGGAATAGAAAAAAAATGATTATTACGATAATATTAAACCCAAATAAACAACACTTTGCAATTGAATAAACGTCTAGTAGAATAATCACAAATGTGTTAAGTTTCGGTAAACATTTTCTTTTTAAAGATTTATTTATTTATGCCTACAAGAGCTGGGGTACAAGCCGGAGTTGTGGGAGGTGAGAGGATTCACCAGAAATAGAGTGGGGAACAGAACAGGCAGATCAAATGAAATACACCGCCGAGGGGAGCCGTGGGCAAAGCAGGATAGGTCTGCTGCACCATGTGGGTCCCCACCCTGGCCGGGGATCTAACTCGCGCTGCTGTCCAGTGGATGCTTCACAGTGTGGTGCTCAACCCGCTGCTCCACCAGTGAGGCCTCCGTTTCTGTAAACGTTTTTCTGACCAACTACAATTATTAGCAAATGCTAATAATCACACAGCCTATTTTCACTAATCTTGGAAATTCTGTCTGTTCTCAGGAAATGCCAGTTACTTATTTTTGAATGGGTAGAGTCAGACAGCTAAGGTACCATTCTAACTATAGGATTAGCCATCATTACATTGTTTCAGAACACAGATGCCCCTGTGATATAATTGACCTGGATCCTGTATCCTTAATCATTCTTTAATTTTGGGATGTTTGGATTGAAGACATAATTTAGTGAATCCTACAAGGATTCATTTCATTGGAATTATTTCAATATGACCAGTTGTATTTCTCACAATTCTCATAAAATCCCTGTCTCTGGTGTATATTTTTCTTTTGTTTAAAAGTATAGTACTATGAAACAATTGATCCAGACATACCATTCATAATTTTAATACTATCTATATATTCTAACCCAGTCACCAAAAGGAAATCAATGTAATCTGAAATGTTCATTTTGACCTCTGTTTAGCAATTCATCAAAAGATTACCGTTAACTTTAGACTTAGACAGATGTGTCTCTTTTTCACAATTTATTCTTATTTCCTTATAATCATGTACCAACTTGGAAAATATATTTCTCCTTTGATTGAGATATGGATTTAATCAATATTTTACTCCCCTCATTCAATGACATTCAGAGCCAAGTAATGTAATATACCACATCCATACAATAGAGTACAAAAGTCACAAGAACATTTCAGTGACAAAGAGAATTTGGCTAGATTTAACACACCTTCATGATAAGAAAGCATTCAATAAACTAGGAATAGGAGAGGACTTCTCTTTAGTCTGAAAAAATCTTTAAAAATAGCAACATTATAATTAACAGTATACTATGATGATGGAGTGGTGAAAGACTGAGTACTTCCACCTTAAAATCAGTAATAAGACAGGGAAGTCTCCTCAACTACATCTATTCAACATTGTTCTGGAGCTTAAAATCAGGGTGATAAGGCAAGAAAATGAAATGAAAGCATCCTCATTGGAAAAGAAATAAACTTTTATTTAAAAACGATGTGAACTTGTACGTAGGTAATCCTAAGAAATCCACACACAAAAAAATTGAGCTAATAAAAGGCATAATTATAGAATACATGCTCAATATATGAATATCAGTTGTTTGTATACAGAAGCAATAAGCACAATGAAAATAAGTCAATTTACAATAGAATAAAAGAAAACTAAGAAATAAATTTAACAAAAGGCATTCAAAAATGATACTTTAATAACTCCACAAAAATAGAGAGAAATTAAATGATTCCTAAAACATGGAAAAGTACCCCATATTTAGGGATTAGGAGGTAAGACTATGAAGGCAGTACTCCACAAACTGATACAAAAATTTAACATAAGCCTCATCAAAATTCCAGCTAAACTCTTTGTAGGAATTGGCAATTTGATAAATAAAATTCATATGGAAAATCAAAATATCCAAAATAGTCAAAACTATCTTGAAAAATTGACAATAAATATTCCCGACAACAAAACTTACCACAAAACTACAGTAATCAAGGAGGTGTGACATTGCAATAATTGTAAACATATTGAGAAAGGAACAAGACTGAGTACTTAAAAACAGAAGAAGGAAGTTGGTACTCTACCTCTATTGGAAACAAAAAATAATGCAAAACATATTAAAGATATAAGTTTATGAGGTTAACTACAATATGTTCAGAAGAAATCATGGAGCGTGTAAATTTTCATGATTTTAGATTCAGTCATACTAACATTTTTTTATATGTGACAGTAAGAACACAAACAAGAAAAGCAATAAAGAATTATAAATATTAAAAAAGTGTTCTAATAAAACCATAAAGCCAAAAGATCATACAAGGAGTGAATATTTTTACAATTCATATATCTCATAAAATATTTGTATTTAGAATACATAAAATACCATTATAGCTCAATTATATAGAGACAGATTGATCCCAATTAAAAAAAAAGGTAATAACAAGTAATAGCAAAAGGTAACAGCAAGTGTTAGCAAAAATATGGTGAAATTGAAACCCTTATACAGGTAAAGGAAATATAAAATAACAAAAACCTCTTGGGAAATGTTTAATAGTTTTAAATGTTTGAATAGTTATTATATAACTCACAATTAAATTACTAGGTATATATGTAAGAGAAATGAAAACATATGAACACATATAGATTTCTATTTCAACATTCATGGCAGCATTCACAATTGCCAAAAACTGGAAACAATCCAAACGCCCATCAACAAATGGTGGTATATCCATATGGAATATCCATAAATATAACATTATTCAGCAAAAGAAAATTAAGTACTGATACATGCTACAACATGGATGAAGCTTGGAAACACTATACTAAGGAAGTGAATTCACTCACAAAGGACTACATATTCTATGTGTCTAGTCCATTTATATGAAATACCCAGAATAGGCAAATCTATAGGCATAGAAAATAGATTAATGCTTTCCTAGTCTGGGGAAAAGGGGACTTGAGTTGAAAGATAAATCATGGAGGATTTTTTTTTTTGGTGGGTAATGAAAATGTTTGGAAATTGAATTGATAATGAATATACTATTCTATGAAGATATTAAAAGCTATTACATTGTATGCTTAAAATAACTGAATTGTGTAATATGTCAAATACATATTATAAAAGCTTTTTAAAAAATAGCATGCAACTGCTAAGAATGACAAATGACAAATTCAGAAGACTGGTTTCCCAGGAACTAGGGAATATATATATGCCTTATGTAAGGGGAAACACTATAATTATGCTTAATTCCATTTTTGGCAATTCTGAATAATGTCAAAAGTTGCCATATTTTAAGAATATTTGAAAGATTTAAAAAAAAAACCAGAAAATCCCGATGTTAATGTAAAATTCACACTGTAAAATATTAGAGCCTGATTCAACATTGTCCAAACAACATATTTGAAGTCAAGATTCATTATTCAGGTAACCTGTTGTGATTTCTGGTATACTAATGCTTTTCATAGTTCTGTGATTATAGTGGATTGTGGCATCAACATTAACATATCCCTGTATCAGTATCATTCAGGTATCTATTATAATATCCATCAACACTTACTGAACTTTTCTAAATTCCAGGCCAGAATATTAGCTCATTTTTATACCAGTACTTCTTGTTAGGTCTTACTTTAATCTTATTTTACATGAGTTATTCTAACTTCATTTTCATTTCTTTTGAAAAGCAAATTCCTACTTCTTCTCTAAAATGACTTCAGATTGAAAGGTAAAACTGTCTAAAAATCCTGTGAAGACAAACCAGAATGAGCACAGAGAAGCATAATTTAAAGAATACTCTTTGAAAACCCTGTTACAAATATTCTACTCATCTTTTTTATAACATTGTTTCATAGTGGATAGAAAACCTAGTATTTAAAAATTTTTGGTGGGCAATATATTTCAAAACATTTGCCCCATTTTAATTAAATTATCTTTTCATAAATAATTTAAGATTCTATTATGGACTGATTTAGAACACAAGTACAGTTTTGTTTTTTGTGTGTTTTTTTTATCCTTCCAAAAGGAAAACAGTGCCACCTAATGTTAACTATCATTGGCAATAGATGTGGAAATTTAGGTAATCACACTGAAAAATTGAGTTCAAAGATTTTTCTTAAAGTAATTTTATTAAATTATAATTTGAGATTCATATGAAAGTAAAAAAACTGCATTTGAAATTTATACTCATATTACATTAATCCCAATTTTTTATATTTTCCTCAAGTCCTCCATTGAATTTTAAACTTATTTGTACTAAATTCAGTATTCTGAGTGTGAATATTCATAACAAACATCTTTGCATTCCTTGTTGCATCAACATAGAGGTGTTTATTAAACATTTACTGGATGAAACTCTCCTACATAATGTCGCTGTGATAAAAGTTAATTCTAAATATAGATAAAAAAATGAATAGATGTAGATGAGCGAATATAGATTAACTGATCATTTTAATAATGCAAAGATAGTCCATAATCATTAAAGAGAATGGAAAATTCCAGAGTAGATGGAAAAACTGATGATTTCATTATTTTAGATGCTAGACTTCATTTAGAAGGTATTTGTGAGTGTGTTTTATACTGTTTTACAGTCATATATTTTTTTTATTTTAAAATAATTTATTTTTTAAAATAAACTTTGTAAATAGTGACAGTTTATTTAAATGTATAGACATTAATTTAATGATTCCATTATATTTATTTAAATGGAATAGTGCCATTTAATGAATCAATTCACCACTTCTGTATATTTAAGATGATTAATATTTTAATACATTAAGATATTATAAATAATTCTATGTTTACCATTGACATGAATCTTTGTAACAAATTGCTTTAAGATTATATATTTATAATAGAAGAAAAAGATTCTAACTTCAAAAAGTCATTGATAATATAAATTTTCAGATTTACAACTTTTTCGTTCACATTATTTTTTTAAAAATACATTTTGAAAAAAAAAATTACTGCAATATTGAAAAATCCAGAGCCTCAAATTGAAATTAGTTATGAACTTAAATTGCAACCCAGATCTTTATGTATTATGTAATGCTATCCTGTTATATTAAAATGTATTATAAAGAAAAAACATATATCTAATTTTATATGTGATCACGTGAAATATATTCTTTTTTTTTATAGGAGTAAGTTTTGGTGTTCACTGAAATCAGGCACAAGACAAAGATGTCCACTGTTACTACAATCGTTCAATATAGTATTGGAAATCCTAGCTAGCGCATAGGCAGAAGAAAGATATAAAAGGAATCCAAACTAGTAAAGAAGATGTAAAAGTTTTACTATTTGGGGAAGACATGATATACACAAAAAATTCTGACAAGCTCACCAAAGAAACTAATATAAACAGTATTTTTTCTGAGTTTAAGATGAAGTACACTTTACAACAATATGGATGCACTTGAGGTAAAAATGCTAAATGAAACAAGTTAGAAATTAAAGAGACAAGTACTAATAGATTCACTCATCTGTAGAAATTGCATAAACAAAGAAAGGAAACCCACAAAGCAAAACAGAATGTGACACTTGGGTAAGGCACCACTCCCCCATAATAGAAGTTTCAGGAAAAACCCTTTAATTCTCAACACAGAATCAGACATATTTTATAGTCAATAATATATCTTGTAATATTCCTTTAAGTATGCCATGCCAGTCCAGGATGTATATTAAAAAAAAAAAAAAACTTATGTAAAAAGAATTAAATGCAATAATATAGAGTGTATAAGGTGCATGAATTAAGTATAGGGCATTATTCATGGATGAAAAAGAGAAAAAAAATTAAGATATGGTTAAAATGTAGACAAAATATCATCTTTTCTACTTATGCTGAATACAGGAGTGGAAATTGGCCCAAAGTAAGTAGATTTTAGGCATTAATATAAGTATAATTTAGTTAATGTGGTATTAAAATAATTGAAAAACACATATGTCTAGAATTTCAAATTCATGCTGTGTTAAGAAAATGCCTGCCATTAAGTAGAAGGTAGAACAGACTTGTCTCTGTCAGGTCTCTGTATGATTATTAGTAATAAAGCCCATTATTTATTCAGAGGCAAGACACTAGAGTATGGAATGGTGTTTGTCAAATGGATTTTAACTTGTTATCCACAAGTGAATTTTCAGTTCAGCAAAGGTCTTAACAACCAATATGATGCCATTTTCTTAAAAATGGTGTGGTGTGGTAACATACATACAGCTTGAATAGAGGCATTCCATATTTCTGAATTATAGGCAGAGTTTGTGCTATAAAAAAAACAGAAAAAATAATTTTTAAAAGAATTTGATAATCAGTAACCATGAAATAATTAGGAAAACAACTAAACCATCAGTGGTTAACTTCACATGTTAAAAGAAAAAAACAGAATCTCCAGAATCAGTTTAAGCAAAATTCTAACTTAACAGGAACAATTCCACTGTTACTATAGGAACCAACACAGAAAGGATTCACTTTTGATTTTTGCTACTCCCTCCCTTTCCAAATCACCAGTCCTCGGACACAGAATCATAAACTAATTCCCAACCAATAAAGTTTAAACATCTGATGTTTTCTTGACCACTGATCCACACCTCACACTGGGGCATTATAGCAAGTACAAGCACTGAAATTCTTTGATAAGTAGAAAGCAGGTTTTCTCGGGATGAACTATAAAAAGTAGCACCTAAAGTAAGAATCCAACATATGTTTCACCAAATCTACTGGCAAAACTAATTCAATTTATTACTTTCAAACTAACTATGCATTACACTGAAAGGAAAAGCACATTAAAATAGTTAAAAATGAATAGCTCAGAAATATAAGCCTTTTAGAAAAAAATTTGACTTATATGAAAGTAGTAAATATTTTTTCTTCCTGTAGTTATTTAAAAAAAAAAAAAACAAAGACCAAACACAAAATTTACCTCTATTCATGCAGAAAAATGAATTCAGAAAATTCAATTGTCTTATACAGGAGAGAAAGAAAAAAGATTAAAGGAAAATATTTTAATGAATGCTGCTTTTTAGAGTTATTTCATATGTATATACACATAAATGCATGTTCGTCTGCTGATTTTTACTGGAAATAAAATACATAAAGCATGTAAACCCTTAGTGACTTGATGAATAATTTTTTGAACTCAGGTACTTTTTTAGGCTCTCTTTGACTAGACTTATTTGAGCCAAGAATAAGCTACATATGCCTCAATTGTACATATATATACACACATACATACACACACCCATACTAACACACACACGTGTGTGTGTGTGTGTAACTTTCTGTGCCTCCAAAGATTGGATATATGTCCAACATATTTCTTCTAGGATTTCTACATTGAATAACATAATGTATTAAGGTTCTTCTGATTAGAGTTTTACTCACAGGTTAAGGTAAGACAGAAAGAGATGAAATTCTATCAGTTCATCTGATCAGATATATGCTAAAGATAAAATTGGGGACACCATCAAAGCTTTGCTGTAGTTAAGCATTTATTAGGGAAAGCTTCCAATTTAAGGTGTTTATAGTTCAGATTCTCAGACTGTATATGCTTTAGTGTTATGATTAACCCAACTCAATTTGCCCAACACTTATTTATACTAAATAACAGCTTGTGAGCAACATTGTGAAGATATTATATAAGAAGAAATAAATACATCATGAAATGTGAGGAATTACTATTAGAGAGTATATTGTCATTGTGATATCAGAAAAATTTCAGAGTTGTAATTCTTCTTGGGTGCTTGAAAAAAATATTGCCTACAATTTAATAGAAGAAAAAAGAGACAAAATCTTCAAGTATGAGAACAACATGTAAAATACATTTGAAATACCAAAGGGTATTTCAAATGTGTTCTTTCCAATATCAATACCTTATCAAACCTAATCATTATATGTCAACATTCAGTATTCTTGATCTCGCATTACTGGAATTTAGTAACTCCCATGTACTGCATGTTTTTCTTCAAGGAAAATTATTTTTGCTTTTTAACAGAATTATACAAACTTTCACTATTAGAACATTGCTGAGTCATGTCTGCTTCTCATAATTTATTTTTATTTTCTGCTTACTAAGCTGAAGAATTAAAAAAATTATTTTGTAGGGGAACCAAATAAGAGATCAGGAAAAAAAATAATAAACTAGCAGACAACTATAAATCAGAGACATCCTGCAGGGAAAGGGTGGGAAAGGAATCAAAACGGTGGGTGGGAAGGCACAAGAGACTGGTTCATTGGTGAATCGGTGATGGGAATTTTATGGTGACTACACCTGAGACAACAAAGCAAACATTGTACAAAAATGAACAATGATGTGTGTGTATAAAAATAAAAAAATACTGTAGATCAAAACTTTATTTTTCATTTTTGGTTTACTTCAACATTTTAAATTATCTTTTATTTATATTTTTATTTGAAGTGTTTTCCAATTTATTAAAGAATCAAATTAACATACTTATAATTCTTCAGTGGTAAATTTTGTCTATAAAAATAGATGGTGCCAAGAATATATACTTCTTGCCATCAAGTTTTTTGCAATTTACTCCTAATATCTAAGCAGTAAGAGAAAACAAATATTTTTATAAGTACTCAAATGCCTTTTCCATAATGGAAATTTTATAGTCTTAGAGGTAGTGATTAAAGATCATAATCATAAGGTCTGCATCTCCTCATCATAGTCATGAGCATCAAGGAAGTAAGCAATATGATAACTCAAGCTAGTCGCAAATTTTGAGCACATTTGTCATTAAAATAGACTTGATGATTTGTAGCAAACTAGAGTTCATTCTGAGTTTCACATTATTTCCACTAATAGTCACTATCCCATAAAAAAAGAATAGAAATTGAGATTGCCTGACTGATTATTGTTGCATTATTCCTAACTTCAACATGTTCAACTGACAGATCTTTTCAGTTTTCTGTTTGTGAATAAAACACCTATAACATCTGCCCTTCAAAATCTACAATCTCAAAGAATTATATGGACATCATTTGGGTTTGAAACCAGCATCAACAGAGCAGAGAACTGCAACAGTATACATACAACATATACATGTGTACATGCACCCTGCATATTTACCAAAAAATGTGGTTGTAAAATATTCTGATTAAAAAAAGAATTCATACACTATTTTACATATTTATTTTGATAAACTGAGGTTATGTCTTCTATTTTATAAACACATAAATGCATTTTTGTTGCCTCACAGGGCAGGAGTGTTGGGAATGGTGTGGGATGTAAAAGATTACTCGAAGTCCATGTGAAGCAATGAGAAGCCTAGGGGGTTACACAGGAAGTAATGTGCAGCCCTGATCCAAAGGCAGTCTTGTCTTTATTACCATTAAGTACAAAGGTGGGTCAAGTACACAGGGAGTGAACATGCTTGGGGGAAGCAGTTACTGTGAATATAAGTTAGGGTGGAATGACCAGGGGCCATTGCCTGGGGGGTTCGATTGTTTCTGCTGGTCAAAACATATTATCTCTATTCTAATATCTGCCTTGTATTTTCAGCATATATTAGTCTCCCAATACATTCCTCAAACCATTACTTTTGCTGCTGGTGTGACTTTACTCCTGCCTGACTCTACCCTAGCTGAAAAGCAGGAACTCTAGACACCAAGACAATAGCCCCAAAAACAAGGGGGCATGGGGACCCCACACATTGTAACAAGGACACTAACATTTCCTAAAGTAAAAATAATATAATTAAGATGTATAGATATATATATCCTAATGTAGAAAATGGATATCCCAATATAGATTTATTCCCCAAATCACTAAAATTAACCTAGAAATAAATAGGTTTAAAAAAAAGAAAAGAGAATCAAATAAGTGTTTAACTTACTTTCCTTTTATTGAGACTTTTCTAAACAAATAGCAGTCCTACAGTACAAGAACAATCACAAAACACAAATGTCACAAGACTTGATTTGTTGCCAAATGATGTTACTAACAATTAGCCTTAACAGAATTTGGAAGCCAGCATATTGTGTTTATGAAGGATATGCTCATATGCATATCTGTTAATTCCCCTTTGTGCACTTTATCTGACATCAAAAACATATTATCAATCAGAGAGTATTGTCTGAAAATGAAGCAAATTGCTTGCATTACCATTTCAGAAAATTACTGACACTCTTGAAACCTTTCAAGCTAAATCTCTAGTTCACTTTGAAGATAAAGGTTAGTTTAGGTAAGTCAAATAATTACATCACTTGTATATTAAGAAGACTACAGCCAGCCCAAAATGTTTATAAAGTTTTAAGTAACCATAAAAAAGTTTAGAACATAATATCTGTTATAAAAAACAGTTTAAATCTGTTGTTACTTACAGCATAATCTCATTGAAGTGATACGTTAGTTTTTACAAATATGTATATATCACATACATACATGTAAAAATAAATAAAATGATTTAAAGTAAATTTACAAAATTAGAAATAGTAGTTGAGTTTGAATGCTTCTGATAATCATCATAACCATATGATGATATTGAAGATCAGCAGATTTAAGTCTATTTAATTTTCACAACAACAGTGCAGTCATGGGTTCTTCATTACACAGATCCCCTTCGATAGCTTCACCTCCCCATAACAGTTGCAACTGAGAAGCTATTTTGTATAATATCACCCTTTTTCCTTTTTATAGTGAATTGAACTTAGGCTGAGCCCTGAGCCAAACCTGGTGATTCAGAGTATGTTTCATGAGTTTGTAATCTGCTAGAGAAAGAATGAGGCTATATATGACAAGGAAAATGGTGATGTAAAATGCTTAAAAATGACCTCATTATTGTCACATTCTCCCCATCTGAGTTTTTTTATTTTTCAACTTCTTGAGGTCCTATCTATATTTCCATGTCAGAATTTCTGAGACACATGCTGTGTACACTTATTAATTTCTGAATATGTTTCTGTAAAATTCAAATGATCTATTGGCATCCAACAGAGTATCGACTAGTACATTTTCTGTAACCATTTAACAACTGTCAGAATTAAGACTCAGGAAATTAAATGTCTTTCTGCAAAGTCATACATTTGTTGGAGGTCAGAAACATCTTTTGAACTCAGGTCTGAATCCAAAGTCTGGCTTCATGCTCTTAGAAAATCAGATGAGTAAAGGATTTTTGATAAGTTTCAAGAGCTTTTAATTTTTTCCAAAATTTTCTAACTTCTACAATGAATTTACTTTTCTGAATAAACACTTGAAACTGATTCACTTTTTGAAACCCTAACACCAGTATACCCAGTAAGTAAAATTTTATTGTTAAAAATTGAAAATTTGGGCACATAATAGGTATCTAGATTTAAGGAATAAGCTGTTTATTTCTATGGGGAAGATAAAGTACAGTGAAATAATTTCAGACATAAGTATGCACCTGTTTTAGCCATTTTTATGATTTGTGGTCAATTTTTTAGATATATTCTATTTGCTTAAGATTGTATATTATACAATTTTATATATGCTTGTAACGTATTATATATGAAAACATGTATGCACATGTATAAACATTATAGAATATATATGCATAGTTCATAAATTAGGTTAATTAACATTTATTCTTACCAAATTTTTGGCTTATTCTAACTGGTACTGAAGAGATGTTTGTAAGTATCTTACACTTTTTTCAGATGCATCTCTTTTTCTTTTATATCTTTACATTTTGCTGTATATATTTTGAGGCTATATTAAGTGCATAAAACTATAAAATTGACGCTTTCCAAGTTTCTACTTTAATCCTTTTTGTCTGATCTGATTTAGAGGCATAAATATAAATCAAAAAGTTTATTTAGAAATTTAGAGGCATAACTTCATCAACTTTCTATGGATTGAAATTTCCATTATATATTATATATGTACATACTTTTTTTTTTTTTCAAATTTTCTGTAGCCTTCTTTTACATATTTGTTTTATAAGAATGAAAGTTGTGCTTTTCTTTTACTATGAGATAATCTTTGATATATGATTTTACTCTGGTTCATTTATATTCATTTTTAAGTCAATATATTTGACATAAACAAAACTTTTCTGATTGTTTTCATCATTTTGATGACTCTATCTGTCCCCATTTTTTGTCATTTTTCACCTTCTCTAAGATAGTTTATTTTCATCTCCGATATTTTACTCTCTGTTAACTTGAATTTTGCACACATCATTAATGGTTCTTCTAGTTATTTCAAAATGACTCTGAACTCATCAAATTCTAAAATGAACATCAGTATTTTTACCCTTCCTTCAAAAAATGCAAGGACCACAGAAAAATGAGTACCAGTTATTGCTCACTGATCATCCCTCCTGCATCTCTAACCTTCAAGTAGGCACATTTTTCTTTTGTTGAAGAATATTCTTTCATACTTCTTAAGCCATATACCAGTCAAATATTTTCTTAGTTTTTATCTGAAAATGTCTTGTTCTTTTATTAATTTTGGAGTGTCATTCTGGAGAATTCCAGGTCACTAGTTTAAAGTCATTGTTAATTTTTTTTTTTAAGTTTTCAAAGCAGGAATTTGTGATGTCAATGAAAAATTGACCCCAAATATTGGGTTCACTTATTTGAACATCCATGAAATCCTGGTTTCTGGCCTAGTGTGTATAAAGTGACTATATGACATTTCAAATACTTAGGGATTAGAACAATAACTATGAATTATTTCACAAATGAATTAACTAAATGGTCCTTATCTGGGACTAATATAGGTGTTCTTGGATGAACATGCCCATGTGTTTTATGGATGGGTGGTGGATTGACTAAAGGTTGGCTAGTTTAGGATGGCTTTGCCTGGACTGTCCCAACTCTATTCCATGGGTTATCTCATCCTCTATCACAAAAGCCTAGGCTTTTTCCAATCATATTGGCAGGATTACAAGAGAGGGAATGTAACTTTTTATTCTATTTTGAATGAAACCTATGTTTAAGAGCAGGCAAATTGCCACTTCTGCTAAATTATATTGGCCAAAGCAAATACAAAGGCACATACAACTTAAATGGGAGGGGGAAAAAGTCTTCACCTTCTCTTGGGTGTACCCAAAGAGTTGCATTGCAAAGTGTATACACATTGCAAGTTATCTATAACACCTAGTCATTCTTTATGAATACACTAATACCTCATTGCTTTTAAGTTAATAATTGGTTATATCTTATCCTAACTCTTTTAGTTATCTTCCAAGGGAAATGATCTTATTTAGTCTGCCTGCCATTACTGGAAGACTGTTATTTCTTTGTTCTAGGAATGTTTGTTTTACAAATTGGTGCAGCTAACGTTAATGGAAATCATGTTTTTGGTAATGAAAGTATGCAAGTGTCTGTAATTTTTTTCCTACTAAGCACTTATACTCGTTCACAGTCAAAGTACTCTGTCTGGAAGATCAGGCAGTTGCTTAGTGATGCCCTACTTGTCCCCAAGGAGTTCATGTACCAGCATGCTTAGTTATGTTTACTTCAAGTGGATATGTCATGTAAATTTAGTTCTTGACATGCAATTCAGGAAATTCAGCCTCTTTTATGCAGTTCACTGACTGTAATGGCTACGAACAGTTTATTGGATAGTTTCCACTCAATCAGTCTGCCTGGTGTAATTTTTCCCAAGGGATTGAAACTTTATGTTGTTATTTCAATCCCAAATAGGTCTGCTTGCTTTGTAATAGTGGGAACTCATGATTATCCTTTACAGTGACTTTCACAGAGTTATTAAATTGTTTCTCTTTCCCTGCTTTTCTAGCGGGAAACCAAGGAAAAATAAGTAGTTGTAAATAAAATAAGACTGTATAGTGTATGCTCCATTAAACAAAGAGTTGCTGAGAATATTTCCTGTTTTTTTCTTCTACATTAGGAAGAAGCAAAATTATAAATATGTACAAATAATCTACTCTTTTCTCCTTCACAATGTCACCATTTAAAAATCCTATACTCTCCAATGGTATAACTCTCTATCAAGTTATTATTAAATTAGTAGTGGTTAGCATGGCTGAAAAAACAATCTAACTTATCTCAATAACCCACTTAACTGAAAGAAATGTTAGTTTTAAAGGTCATATGGTATTGTTTGACACTGTTATGCATTCTTTTAAATATTTATTTTCATAAATTTTATAAAATCCACAGATAAAACAGTATTCATTAATCTACTACTTTATGACCACCACTATACTCTGCACTTCTAGAAACAAAGATGAAATGCATGAGAAGTATCTTCTTTAGAAGAGGTAGAATGATAAGATTAAACTAAATTCAGGAAATGCATATCTTAAGACTGATTTTTAGTGACCACATAAAACACTTTAATTTCTGCCTTCATTCCCTGTTCCTACAAGTCTACAGAAATATTTGCCTTGTTAGAACTCACAAAACAAATCTCAATAAATTTATAGTACTTTATACTATCATCATGACTTATCAAATTTAAATTGTGTTAACCATGTTACTTTGATTAGCAAAATCTACACCCTATTTATTTACACATCCTCAATATTTCTCAACATAATTATATGCATGTAATAGGTGATCAATAAATAGCATGATAAATTAAAGTTATTAAATAAAAATATAAAATCAGTGTATACTCAATAATACAATAGCTCTTTGAGGATATTTTAGCTTTAAAAACAGCTAGTACCCAATGAGAAAAGCACTGTAGAGACAGAATAAAAAATCTAAGAGACAGTGAATATATTTATATTGCTGACATAAAAAAGAAGCCATTGCACATTTTGATGGACAGAATGATAATTTAAAATCAATCTAGGGAAGGACCTAAATATCATATGTCAGACTTTAGTCTTATGACAAATAATTAGTAGTCAGTCCTCCATCTTGATTAATGGAATAACATCCTGAAATCAAATCAACACATCATTCTCTTCGGTTGTACCAGCTGAAGCTGTTTTTCTCAATACAGAGTATAAAACTTTCAACTAATTAATTTCAACATCACTAGTGCTTCTCAAAGCATTCCTGTGCTATTAATACTAGTCCTTTACTCTTTCTTTTGATAATGCCTGCTGAAGTCTTCATTTAGACCTAAATTACATAAGAAATTCCCTCCTTCACAACACCAGTCTGACAAAAATTATTTTGTGTGCTCTTCCAAAATATATCACTTGGTAGTATTAATAAAACATTTCTTTCTGCCAGAGGAATCTATAAATCTCTTTAAAGCAATCACAGATCCCACCACTTGTTTGAACAACACTTAACATATAGCCTGGCACATATTAAGTGACCATGTTATGATTTATGAGCACTGTCTACTATGGGTATGGTAGATTAGAGAAATTGGGATCACCTTCTCCCCAAATGCCAAACTTTAGATGAAGAATACATGAGAAACAAAATTTTACATTAGTATAGAGTGAAAAGCCAAGGAGAGAAAACCAATTTGAAAAAGAAAAAACAAAACAAAACAGAAGGGAAATAGGGAAAAAAGCTGCATGAACAGCTTTTTGGTTTAGCAGTTCATACCTATAATCCTCCCTTATTTCACCAGTTTTACTTTTATTTGTTCTTGTTGACTTATATCTAACTCAGTTTCCTCTTAGATTTTCTTGCTTATCTATCATTAAAAAATGTTTTATATTCTATTTATTCCAAATATATCCTAGAATTTATTATTTATTTTGGGATTTTTTTCTTCCTTTTTAGATTTTAAGAACATTTCCACATCTGTTGTTTTGTTTTTATTGTAGACTCCCTTTGCTCCAGCATTTACTAGTCATGAAATAAAGACATATATACCCAACCTTAATGATTGTCAATAGAGGAAGTATGTGGCATACCCTTACATATACTAACATTAGGTTACATTTTGTCAATAACTATTTTTTAATCAGTTTCTGCTGTAGTAAACCTGTGTAACAGAAAACTATAAAAGCTTAACTAGCTTTAATTTTTTTTACATTTTATTTTGGTATAGAAGTATTGAGGTCTGGCCAAACAACAAGGTTGTGTCATTTCACTCATAATGTGTGTCACATCTGGTTTGCTGTGACTAAAGTTTTGTTCATCTGTTTTACTTTCCTGTTGCAAATCAACTGTGGATCTCCTTCCTCCATACATTTAATGTTTTCCCATTTTAACATGCAAGTTTGTACTTTAATCCAAACTATGTGATCAATAAAAATTCTGACAGAATAGAGCATAATTCATTGTGCCAAGGTATGTCACATTACCTAGCCCTAAATAAATGAGACAAAAAAGTACACAAATACCACCCATTGCATAGGTAAAACACAAGGCAGTGTGTGGCCAGATTTAATTTAATAAAAGAGAGATGACAAATACTGGGGGATAATTATCTGGTCTATACCTATCAACTCCTAGGATAATTTTTAAATGCCAAAATCTAGTTCTACATTTGTAAATAGCAGATGATGTTAGGGTATCTTGAAAAATCTTGAGAAATATTTTAGGTGCTACCATGTTCTTTCCGGGAACTGGGGCAATTCATGTAAAGAATTTAAAATAAGCATCCAAACAACTTAATAATAAAATGGGCAAAATTCTCTTTCCCTTTGTAAAACATGAATATTCCTTTTATATAAATAAAGTGGGATCTCATCTTTATGGACATATTTTCCACTTTGATATACCAAAACTTATAGAATAAGTGTGATTATTTTTAAAAATTGGAAACATCTGTGCTATAAAAGCCATTTTTAGACCCAACTCACTATCAATTAAGTCAGACTCAGGTAGGACTTCAGACAAATAATAAAATGTGCTTTGAAATCTTGGAAGTATTCTTCTGAGAAAGGTACAATTTTAAGGTACCATTTAGAAATTGTAGCCAACATAGAAGCAAAGCTGTAATAACTACTTAATCCTGAAGTAATGCTGACATCAAACCTCAGAATAACTCCTCAATTTCAAATTAAATCTGCCCTAATCATTTGCTGTGCTTTTTGGATACTTATCAAATACTTTCCTCATAATGCACAGATTATATATGAGTATATTCATCTGAGCTCCGATATAATATGTATACAAGTTGGAAGAAATTTCATAAGGCATCTCTAGACTATAGTTTGTGCTCCTTTTTTCATTTATTTAGGGAACTGCATGCATTGTCTTCTTGAGGTTTATACCATAAGCCATATTTTGACCTATAGAAACCCTACTCCTGGAAGAAAATATTCAACCAATAAATTCATATTCACTCTGCTTATACATATGAATTATCCCTGGGTAGGGATAGAAGATATAAGCTGCAAAATCCATGCATTTTATAGGATGCAATCTGTTTTCAGATTATATTCCATCTATACAATCTAGCTGTTCAAAAGAAGAGGCAATAGAAAAATAACAAAGTTTTCTAAGTTTCAGAACTTGTTTAATTCATTTTTTTAACATAAGTCAGATTAGTCATAGTTATCTTTATCTCTCCCTTAGAGATATTTCACAATTCTTCAAAGTGAATAGGAGGAAAGTTATTGCTTAACTGCACACTGACAAGTCAATAAATTGTTTGCCTATTTGCAGATGCTGAAATAGGAGATGATATCAGCACTGGACTTAAGGACTATGTAAGAAAAAAAGTATTTAGCAACAAATTAAAATGTTGATTGACTATTGACTCTACAACCTCTAAAATAAGGCATATTCTGATGAGGATCAATTGTCAGGATTTTCTTAATTCACAATTACTGCTTTCTAGACTAGGGGCTTACAACTCCAGAGGTATATAAAATATATCAGTGAAAATTTTGAAAAATTGAAGATATGTGGGTTCCCAACTTCAGATAGTAAGTTTAATGTGGGAAGAAATTAACTTTAATTTCCATAAAATTTCTAGTTGAGTCTTTCTTATAATCAGTGAAGTTGAGAACCACTACTCTTCCAATTACCTATGTTTTATTTCCTTCTTTGTCAGTATCATATTTCTAATGCAGTAAAAGCAATACTAAGTTCAAGCAAATGTGAAAGCAAGGCCTGGGAGAAAAACAAGCATTCAGATGAATAGCTAAATGTACACTTCCTGCTTTGACTGGTGGCTTTTGATTAGTTCTTAATTGTGTGACAACTGTATCCATTCCATGACTAACTTTATTTTTTTTTAAAGATTTATTTATTTATGCACACAAGCACTGGGGGTACAGGCCAGAAGTGGGGGGGGGTGAGAGGATTCACCACAGAAAGCAGGGAGCAGAACAGGCAGATCAACGGAAGTACACTGCTGAGGGGAGCAGCGGGCACAGCAGGAGATGTCTGCTGCGCCATGTGGGTCCCCCCACTGGCCGGGGGCAGGGATCGAACTCGTGCTGCAGTGGCTGTGGTTTGCTTCATAGTGCGTTGCTTAACCCACTGCGCCACCAGGGAGGCCCTCCATGACTAACTTTACATGTAGTTTTCCTCTCTTAAGTCCAGGGGCACCCCTCTGATTTTGGAACTGAATGAAATCAAGTCTAATATTAGAGAACAGGCTTGATTTTAAGTGGTTCATAAATGCAGTAAGTTTCTCACATGATAGAATATACGGAGAAGTGTTCCCAGAAGGTTGCTTCTAATTGATTAAGAAAGATTACAGGGCTAGATCATGGGTCCTTTATAAAAGGCCCTCAGTCACTTTTTTTTTTTTTTTACAGAAAAATTTCCAAAAGTGCCTTAAGCAAGCTTTCTAAATAACAATAGAAGTGTTTTGTGTTTGTGTGTGAAATCCAAGGTGATAGCTGAAGAGAAGAGGAATTGACACTCCAAGGACTAGATACAAGTTATAAAGAGAAGGGAAAGATGTCCATAAAAATGTATGGATGGGTTGAGGAACATACTTATTAGCAATGTTTTTTATTTGTTTTTAATCATCCTGGCTTTAATGTATTGTCTAGTATATCCTCTGTCTTTATACAGGAATGGGGCATAAATGTTGGTTCCATGTAGCATTTTCTTCCAATGAGATTTGTGAGTGTGAACTGGCACAAATCACAGTATAGATCATAGCTTAAAATAAAAATATGAAATTAAGACCGGTTTAGTTTGTGTGAAGCAGAATTATGTGCTAGTTAAAAATACACTCTGCTTAAGTGATAAGTACAAAGCATTTGTGATGTTATTTTATAAATCAAAACTCTGAGGTCATATCTAGAAATGATTTGTTTAGATACAGAATGGGCAACTCCATGGACGTCTTTGAGCAGTACTAAGACATTCCTCCTGCAATAGAAAATTACCAGTTACCTTATTTTCATTTAATTTGAAAATAGTTTTAAAGGAATGCTCAATCATCTCCTGACCCTCTAAGCACATTGACTTTTTCACTTTTATGTTATTTATTCTATTTAAAACTATTTTCAGATGTGTCTAGTCAGAATGACATTTGTTTACTATAGTAGAAGAAGATATTTCTAGAGACAATTATGAAGTAACTTATCTTCCTTTATTTTTTTGAAGAAAGCTGGCCTTTCAATACAAAGTCACATAGGCAGTTGCGGTTTATTTTTATTTCATATTTCCTCTCCACTCCTGGAATCATTTCTTCATGTTAGGATTGAACTATTTCTATCTTCTGTTTTGTTTGGATAATCAACAACAAATCCACACATTGATTGGCATCACTTTCTTTCTTTTTTAAGATTTATTTTTTTTATTTATGCATACAAGAGCTGGGGTGTAGGCTAGGGGTGTGGGGGGAGGGGAAGAGGATTGACCAGAGACAGAGTAGGGAGCAGAACAGGCAGATACGATGAAATACACTGCTGAAGGGAGCAGTGGGCAAGGCAGAAGAGGTCTGCTGCACCATGGGAGCCACCTACCTGGCTTGGGATTGAACTCGTACTGCAGTGGATGCTGATAGCTTCATAACGCTTAACATCTTGCACCACCAGGGAGGCCCTATTGGCATCACTTTCTGAAAATAGTTTATTTTGTGTACATATCTACTTGCATTTAGATTAAACTTGAGGAAAAAATGCAAAATGATATAGTTGTTTCAAAAAATATATCTACAAAGAAATGCATCTATTTTTCTGTCATCACAATATGATATACATATGCAAAATGTGTATATGTTTGCACATGAAAAACTGGAATATTTATTATAGATGCTCCTAGTTTAGTTAAAACAATTTTTCCTGTTTCTTGTCTCATCTCTATAAACAAGTATCCATTCATGGTTATTTTTTGCCACAAATTTTGGCTGATTATTTTTCTGTGTAAAATTACCCTAAGAGTAGTGCTGAATATGGACTCCCCGGTGGCACAAAAGGTTAAGTCTAGCACTATGAAAATATCTGCAGCCACTGCAGCAGGAGTTCGATCCCCAACCAAGGAGGGGACCCACATAGCAAAGCAAACCTTTCCTGCCTCACCCACTGCTCCCCTCAGCAGTGTATTGCAGTCAGTTTTGTCCCCCACTCTGTCTCTTTTGAGTCTTCTTACCCCATCCAGCCCTCAACCCCCCATGCTTGAAACTTGGCTTGTCCTAAGATACTGTATGCATAAATAAATCTTTAAAAAAAGAGAAGTGCTGAAGTGCTGTTTAGTATTTTTTTCATTTTTTTATTAAAATATTTTAAAATTTACATATACTTGCC
This sequence comes from Galemys pyrenaicus, assembly GCA_019455555.1. NCBI lineage: Eukaryota > Metazoa > Chordata > Mammalia > Eulipotyphla > Talpidae > Galemys > Galemys pyrenaicus. Next base: position 5,713,241 of record JAGFMF010012105.1, read on the forward strand.
ATTGATTGTAATCCCCATGTATTCCCCATCACCATCTCACCAGTGCAC
>JAGFMF010012105.1:5714496-5736957 GCA_019455555.1 Galemys pyrenaicus
CCTTTGTCAAAGATTAGTTGTTCATAAGCTTGTGGGTTTGTTTCTGGGCTTTCTATTCTATTCCATTGGTCTATGTGTCTGTTTTTGTTCCAGTACCACGGCTGTTTAGTATTTATAAGGCCTGATGTCTCTTTGGAGAAATATGTATGTTAGATAAATCTTGTTCAGATGTGGTCTATAGTGCTGATAGCGGTGAGTTCAATGCTAATGAATCAACAATACTTATTTAAAACGTTATCTCTAAACAGAACTACAAAAATTATATTTGTGTTGATTAGGTGACAAAAATTGTAACCAAAGGGTCATAGGAAACTAATCCTCTATTCCTCATACAGACTATGATCAATAAACACTAGTTCAGTGTTGATACCAACTTTATAGAATGTAACTGCCACAAATAAGGGAAGTAGTTTAATACAGGAGGGAAGGAGATGCTATACACACATATACATATATACATATACACACACACTTATATATATAAAATCAGGTATCTTTATGATTATTTTTATATATGCATATGCACATGCTATCATCATATAGAACATGTATGTGTTAAATAATTAATGACCTGAGCCCTTTAAAAACATAGGTAAGATTATTCATGTAGACTAATCTCCATGTGAAATTATCTTTTTAAATTTAGCATGGTATTTTACACATATCTCCCTAAAAATCAGAAAAATTAATTAGGTAACAACATTTAAAAGTAAAATACAAGATGTCTTAAAATGGATACAAATCTGAATATTTTAATTAAAATAGCTACTGAGGTACCAGAAAAAAATGTAATAAAAGAAACAAACAGCTAAATAAACCCAGGTAGTAGCCATGAAGAAAAGGCATTCTACCAGCGACAATTCTGGAAAGTCTTTTTTTTTTTCCCTCTAATTTAAGTATCATATTTGGTTTAACATACTGATGAATAAATTGAGTCCTTCTGAATTATGAATAAAGGCAATTTGCAGGGTTGCAATCAGTTAATAGTGGAAAGTGTAATGCATTTAACTATTGATGAATTTTACATGGCATAGTATCAGGAAATATCATAAACATCAACATTTTAAAGCTAAATACTTTATATGTAAAATACTTTATATGTAGTTTATATGTAATTGGGATATTCTGTTTATAAGCAAAGCAAACACAAACAAAGTCATTCATGGTTCAGGCTCTTTTTGGATTTGGTACACATATTCCTTATGAGAAACAACTGAATTACAATTATTTTCACAGAAAATTATTCAAACAGGGCATGTTGTAAAAAATTTGGATTTCAAATTCAAGTGCATTTATAATTTAAATATGTCACTAAGATATAACATGCTTAAATTTTTATTGTGTTCTATTTCTGTAGGGGAAACAACCATAAATAATAGCTTCCAGCAAAACAAGATTTAAAATAATAGGACATTTTTGAGCAAAAATGCAGAATCTATTTTTATGGACTTTTTGAAAATCAGTTACTCCCTCATGCTATCAAAACTTACTTTTTTTGGGCCTCCCTGATGGCTCAGGGGTTAAAGACACAGCACTATCAAGACAAGCTATCACCAGCCACCACATCCCTTGCTAGGAAGCTAATCCACATGGCACAGCAGACCTCTCCTGTCTTTGCCTGCTGCTCCCCTTAGCAGTGCATTTCAATGATCTGCCTGTTCTACTCTCTACTCTGTCTCTGGTGGTCCTTTCACCGCCCACACCTCTGGCTTACACTCCAGTTCTTATATGCATAAATAAATCTTTAATCAATATTTTTTTCTTTTTTTTTTTTTTGTACATTGAGAGCCCAAGGGAACAGTCAGATTATCTCTGGGAGTACTTCTAAAAGTGGGTTCACAATAAATCATATGATTCTTCTACCAGTATCTTTTTTTGTACTATATCTAAGGGTTTTAAATTACATATATTTGGTCTAAGTTAAAAACTTACTTAGGAAATTTAGCACATTTATAAAACTCTTTCACTCTAATAAAAGATCCTTTATATTAGATGTTCATCAAAACACACAGTGGAGTATCAATATATTTTTCAAGACTTCTGAAAATAAAACCTACTGTATACAATTAAATTGTTCTAGAAGAGCCTGAGGCAGAGATTTAAACAGTTCTAGTTTACATAAGTTCAAAGAATGAAAGAGGGGAATTGGTATCTGAATGGAAATCAGCATGGGTACAATTATTAAGCCTGTCTCATCACAGGCAACTGGAGTTTACATCATATAAAATCTTTGGGATGGTTATTAAGCAGAACACCACTTCATCACACCCAGAGAAAGCAGTCATGGAGTCTCAGGAACCGGTTGCTGAGGATTGCTATCAGAGGGTGTTAATTCACCAACAACAGCCTTACACACAGCGGAGCGCGCCATTGGCTCCAGGAAAAGTCCCTCTGGTCAGCAAGGCTGGCACTGGGTGTCCTCAAGAGCAAATCAAAGCAGCTGGGATACAGGCTAGATACAGAATCAGTTATAAATAATACGCTGCTTTGTTTCACTGAAAAATGTAAATTATATTTGTAAAAAATACATATAATTTGTATAAAAATACAAGTTTTTTAAGGCAATTCAAGTTCATAAAAAAAATAGATAATGGAAGTGATAGAATCTCAAGCATTTCCTTTGTGCATTAAGCTTTTAAGTCATAGAAAATTTCCATCCGGATATGACTATTTTTGTTGTTATTGCTACCATTTAAATATATTTGTCATGTTGACACATCTGTATTGTGTTTATAGCTCTATAGCTAAAAATACAAATGTTAGAAAAATATATAGCTTTTAGTATTTTTTTTTCTTTATATGTTGGTTCTGAAACTTGGATCTTTATCATAGTTTTTTACTTACACACTTAGTATATTTCTTCAGGTGTGAGCTTCTCTCCTATTTTTGTTTCTTTGGACTCAATTTTATTCTCATTTTTTTTGAAATTTGGTACATTAATATAATGTTTTCTGGAGTTGATGTCTATCATTTTAATTTTTCAGTAATTCAGCTATTTTTCTTTCTCTAGCATTTATTGAAATAGAATGACATATAACGTGTAAATTAAGGTTGTATAGCATGATTTGATATATGTATATATTGTAGAACAATTGTATTAAGTTTAGTTAACGTCTATTGTATAATTACAAGTATTCTCTGTGAAAAGGACTTTTAAGATACATTAGAGATTTTCAAATTCATAATAGGTATCGCTAACTATGGTCATCTTGTACATTAATTAGAATTTCTTTATCTTATAACTGGGAGATGGTACCTTTTGACTATCTTCATCAAATTCCCCACTCTCCACCAAACCTCAGCAAACTACAAATTTGATCAAAGTTTCAATGAATTATAATTTTTAATTATATTCTACAATTCCACATATAAGATCATATATTATTTGCTTCTCTCTGTCTGAATTATTTCTCCTAGCATAATGCCTTCAAGTCTATGTGGCCAAAAATGTCAGGGATTCCTTCTCTTTTTATGACTGAAAAGTATTCAGTTGTGTGTGTGTGTGCATGTGCACATACATTTCTTTATCCATTCATCTACTGATGAATATTTAGGCTATTTCCATATCTTGGCTATTTTAAATAATGTTGCAATCTCTTCGGTTCAAGGGAGTGGGGTCCTTGGGTTACCTCTGACAAAAATTTCATGAGAGCTTCCCTTTCAACAGCACACTCCAAGTTTCCCCAGGAACATTTCCCCATGAGGTAGCTGTTTAGTTATATTTGAGAAAAGGCAGATTTATTATAAAAAGGGAAAGGAAATAAAGGATGCTTACATAGATATAAGCAGGCAAAGTGCTGTCCCTGAAAGATCCAGGTTTGTTAAAAGAGGCCTGTGAAGCCTTGGGAGAAGAGCTGCCTCTGCAGCTTTGCAAAGGGAGAAGGTCCGTGAGGAGAAAGACCTGCTGCATAGTCTCAGGTGGGCTGGGAGCTGCTGCCTCATGCCAGTGCAGAAATTGCACTGATAGAGTCTTCTTTTCTTTGGGAAGGATTCATTCCTTTGTGGGTTAGCTATGATTAACTTAATTTTTTCTAGGGTTGGCACCTAAGGATTTTTTTTTTTTATTTGATCTGACTAGAGCAATTTGAAAGAACCTGGGACCATTTTACAATGACCCTTAATCTCTATATCCCCATGTAGTCTGCACCTCTGGATACCATACTTCTTTATAGCTTGTTTAACAACTACCTTTATCATTTCTACCCCTGCACCAGCTCCTAGCCTTGTGTGAGCCAAATTCTGGTCTTGTGATGCCTCTTTCTCAATTCTCTAGTCTTAGCCATCAGTTGCAACTTTTCACTAACAGTGCACAAACACTTTTTTGGACATCCTTATCAGTATTTGTTATTTATTGTCTTGTCGATCACTTTACTCCAGCAGGTAAAGTGATATCTCATTGTACTCTTTTTATTGGAGTATAGTTGACATACAATTATATGTGAGGCTCATATGTATGACATGATTCAATATTTGTATATACTAATAAATGATGACTACAATAAGTCTAGTTAACATCCATTACCATACATAATTATACTTTTTTTTTTGTAATGAGAACTTTGTAGATATGTTATAGGGCAGGAGGGGGTGTATCATATGACAGCCAAACTTCTCTGCTATAAATGTAAACATACTCCTAGTGTGTAAGACCTTCAATAGAAAATAACTTTAATACAATTAATGTGTGATACAGAGAAGAGAAGGGGAAGAATAGATAAAATAGTTTGCACGCTGAACACCTGAAGTTATCTGTCTCTCATGGGTAAATGTCCAGCCAAACAGGGTTGGCCCAAAGCAGGACCACTGAGACCCAAAAGCATGCCAAAAGTTGAAGGGACTTTATGGAGGGGACCCACAGGAAAGAGTCAGAAGGGACCAACCAAGTCTGGAAGGAAAAGAACAAAATGAAAACCCAAGTCAAAATTAAGGCTACCATCATCTCTCATCCATGTCTCTGTCTCCTTCAAGAGTCTCCTTCCATGTCCCCCAATCCCTGGTACAATTTCAGAGGTCAAGAAGTAAGCACAGACTCCTTACATGTTTCTCGGCTGCATGTTCTTCCTCCAGTTCTCACTAGCTTCTCCTTCCTGTTCAGCTCCATCCATACACCATTACAATTGGAAGTGTTGTATTCTTCCCCTACAATTAATAACATCACTGACTTCTTTCTCTTTTTTATAATGCTAACAACAGATATTGGCAATTGATTCTCCACTGGTAAATAAATGTAAAATATTGATTCTAATGTATTTCTCTAATTAAAATGTTATGATAAAGCTAGTGACATGTCTTTTGTGGTGGAAATGTCACTGACCAAAGGAACAGGATAGTTGAGCGTATTGCATGTCTGGCATACCACTGATAATTAAAAATTTAAGACTCAAAAAGCATGTGTGGTAAGGGAGTATGACATTAAAGACTTATTTTCAATTTTTTTAGATGTAGTATGATAATGTGGTGGTGTTAGAGTCTTCATTTTTCAAAAAAAAAAAAGATACATTTTGCACACCAAAATACCTGTGGAGGAAATAATATATGATGTCTGGAATTGCTTCAAAATAGTATAAGAAGGAGGAATTAAAGGAGGTTATAGGAGAAAAAGCTTGTCAGTCAGCAGTCTGGTGGTTGTAAAGCACAAGTGATGCGTTTATAAGGATTCATTTTCTAGTGTCTGTTGTTGTTTTGCTTTTTTTTTGTTTATTTTATTTTGTTTATTGTTTTGTTTTGCTTTTAACTCTACTCAAAAATTCTCAATAATCTAAGAACAAACATATTAAGTATACATCCATTTCTAGAGTTACTGATTTAACAGACCTTCTGGAACACCCAGGTATTATGTTTGAAGTAAATTCCACAGATACATCTGATACAGTCATGTACTAAACATGCCGTAAAAGTAAATGTTGTTAATATATACTAAAAATATTTAGAATATTTTAGTTATTCCATATGGGACATCCACTGAGCCCAGCTTGGCAAGACAAAGTAATGGAGCCTAAATAATTATACAAAATAGACTTTTTTTTTTCTTTTCATGAATTAGCAAAACCAGCCTAAATAAATTGTAAATATGTGTCCATTTTGATACATCAGATAATCAATAACAGTTATTCAATTTGATATTTTGATGTGATAGAGTTTTTCTAACTCTAAGGTTTCCTGTCTTTAAAAAAAAATCTTATAATGGCTTGGGACATCTACTTTGCTTCAATCTAAGTATACCGTTAGAAGATGATAGAGAATAAAAAACTAAATATGTAAATATGCATTCAGAGTTAATAAAAGGGATAATATTCAAACAATTATTATTGAACATTTAGAGAAGATATAATCATTAATATTCAAAATTCATTATAAAGAATAACAACCACAACCCACTACAACTGGTGGTTTACAATTCTGATTATATTCATGGCAATTGGAGATTTTGTTTTTAACTGCCAATGTTAACAGCCCAATTCCAAATATTTGTAAGACATTCAGTTGGAATGTGATTCATTATTAGTATATTTTAGATTTCTTTAGATGACTCTAATATGCTGTCTCATTAGAGAAACATTTTGCTGCAAATAAAACAACTCTATTTGAATAAAAACTTTGAAAACTGCTCATGGAGTCAACTTGTAAAACTAAGTAAACTTGTAAAAAGCCTTATTAAAAGTAATAAGAGGATTTTATAATTGGCTAGAAATCTAAGGTGTATAAATTAGTGAATTAATTTAATCTGGGTCTGGCCTTCATGTTGATTTTTCTTTTTTTTTTTTATTACTGACCTATGTATACTGTAACAAATATTTAGTAATGCATAATTTTCTAGATAATTCTATTGAATGTCATGTCAAACTCATTCATTATCTCCATGAAGACTTTAATCAATGCCAAATTGAGATGTAAACAAGTAATGTAAATATGCATATATATTTACTACTATCCATGGGATCTTCTCCAGAATCTAAAAGCACATGAACAACAGTTTAAATTCCAGTGCTAAAACTCCAAATGAATAAGATGAGCAAGCAAATAAATGTGGACACAATTATTTTATATTTTCTTAAGTTGCAGAGATAGTATGATAGTGATTGATGGGATAGAGGGCTACTTTTCGCAGGGTGCTGAGCAAAAGCTTTCCTGAACAAACATGGAAATGAAGAGAAGTCTGCCATGTATAGATATGAATTGTTTCATATCTATAGGAATAGGAATAACCATAAGATATATTCAGAAATGAGTCCAACACAACCCAGGAATGGTGAGGACAGTGTAGATGGAACCTATTGAACAAGAGCAATATAGAGAGATGAAGAGGTCAGAGAAGTAACCAAAAATCAAATCAGATATATCTTTGAGCTATTATAAAGATGTTTTATTTGTTTTGTTTTGTTTTTCCTCAAGGGCAATGTAAGCCTTTTTACAATTTTAAGCAAAAAATTGACATGATCTGATTTACAATTTTGAAAGGTCATTCTGGCCTCTGTAAAAAAAGATTTTAAGGCACAAGTGAAAGTAGGGAACTAAGGTAGAAGATAATTGTGACATTAAAAGAAAAAAATGATGTCCATTAGAAAATAGGATGAAATAAGAACTAATATGGAAATGAAAACCTAGATAAGAGAGCATATGAAAAGAATGCCACCTCTACAAACTATACAAATCTAGAAAACAGAATTATTAGTTGGTTAATTATTTAACTCAATTTTTTGTTAAATTCCATTTAGTTGATAAACTATGAGCTATCATTCTAGACTTTTGAAAGTATATTAAAACAATTCTTTTATCTGATGGTTATGAGAGTCACAGCTTTGTATCAGTCTGCATGTTAGTGTTACAAGATGAAAGTAGCTGTCTTTGTATGAATTTTGATTTTATAAGAGAAGTGAGAATCACCTGGGGCTTTTTAAGCAGTAGAATTACATGGCTTGATTTCTCCTTTAAAAAAGGTCACTCATGCTATTGTCTAAGAGAGTTAAGAGTAGAAAAGAAAGACTAGTTCGAAGATTATTGCTATTTATAATTATAAATTGCATTATATAACTTTGTATTTAGAATTCTTAAACACAGATAAGAGATCAATTACATTAGTACCCATGATGATTTGGTACCATACATTTGAAGATATGTTAATCTATAAGACTGAATAATAGACAGTACTTTAAACCAGTAATGTCAAATTAAAGTATTCTCAATTAAAGAATAACAAACCATAAATAGAAGTGACATTATGTTAGACAACTGATAGATAGAAGTGATGAGATACGCTTTAGAGAAAATCCAAATGGATTAAAAGTAGGAAAATCAACACCGTTGATTTTGAACTAAATAGCTGGACAACTGAAGACTATGAGGAGAAACAGTTTTTAGGGGAAAAAAACAAAGAAATCCATTTGGGTATGTTCAGTTTATAACTGAGCATATGGATCTAATGGAGATGTTAAGATGTGCATACAGAAGACAGATACTAAAATCTGAGATGTAGATTAAAGTGACAGGCTTGCAAGAAATTATCCAGAGCAGAAAATAAAGATCCTGAAGAGGACTATGGATTTATCCACGGGGTACTCCAATCCTCAAGGCGAGAGCGGATGCTAGACAAGTATGCAGAGAGGTTCTTTTGATGTAGGTGGAGAACATGAGAAGTTTGTTGGTCTGGAATTCAGGGGTTTAAAAATAATTCAAGAAGCCAGTGACAGGGCCTCCCTGGTGGCGCAGCGGGTTGAGCGCAGCGCTGTGAAGCACCAGCAGCACAGCAGTGCTGGTTGGATCCCCGGCCAGGGAGGAACCCACATGGTGCCTTGGACCTCTCCTGCTTCACCTGCTGCTCCCCTCAGCAGTATATTTCGGTCAATCTGCCTGTTCTGCTCCCCACTATGTCTCTGGTGAATCCTCTCACCTCCGGCGACTCTGGCCTGTACCCCAGCTCTTGTATTCATAAATAAATCTTAAAAAAAAAAAAAAAAAAGAAAAAAGAAGCCAGTGACAGTAAAATGTATCCAGTGCTGGTAAGATAAATATAAATCTTGTGAATTCTCCCTCAGAGAGTAGAGACTAATACAAATTAATTGGGGATGCTTCAAAGGGACTGATGCTTAATACATGAGGTAAACACAAATTGCACCAGTTAAGGCAGGTCATCTGCTGACAACAATGAGCGTGAATATTTCAGGAGTGTTTGGGTGGTTGGGGAGTTGTGCTGACTACAGTCAGTCATTCAGGGAAGCAGACCCCTTAAATTGCATGTTGTATGGGTTATTTGCATTAAGCCAGAAGAGAGGTGTTTGGAGGAAGGAGGAAGAGAAAGGAGTGTGGAGAAAGAATAAGGAGTTATTTCCCTTTTAACTACATTGGTTAGGAAATGATACATTGGAAAGAACTAGTCGATATGGCAAGTGGGGTGAGACATTTAGGTCAGAACTTTAATGCAATATATATGATCTCTATGGTTTCTCCTCACCAATTACAGACCCTCATAATTATGCTATTCTGTGATTTAAATGATTTTATGGTAATTAAATTCATTGGATGCTCTGGAATTTATTTAATAAACAGATGAAACATAGTTGATATATTTGTATCACACATATCTTATCAAATTGTTCTTTATATCATAAAAATATACTGAACGGATGATCAAAACATTATATATTAATTTTATAACACCTTTGTTTTTACATTATCCTTTATCCTTTTTTTTAATCAGAGTACTACCTACAAGTCTACTTATTTTATTTTAACCAAATGTACCCTCATTAGATATTTATATGTAAATATATTCTCAAAAGTAATATGTTCTATACATTCAGCTTAAAAATTTCATGGCATTATACAGAACATGAAATATGGTAAATACAAACAGAGAAGTAGGATAATTTCGTTGCTTAATAACTACTTAAATTCAAGTTTTTAATAAAACTGCTTGCATACTCAGTATTCAAAAGTTGCTTCCCTACTAATTGCACTAATAACAAATTAAGTAAATTAAAAATAATTTATCTGCTGACTCCCAGTTGCTCATCACTAGATATATAAATGGTGGAGATTTAATATGCAGCACATCATTACTTTGAGTTGTAGTATTTGAAAAGAATTTTTTTAATTGCTACTATTACATTGGTATGAACTATCCCCCTAAAAAAGATAGTTAGGTCAACTCTGATATTAGTGACCTGCTGAGAATGCTTTGAATGATTATATCTAACACTAATGAGTTATTTTAAGCTGTCCTAAAAGCAGCTAGTCTTTCCCACACAGTTTTAAAAAATAATTAGGAAAGCTGCAGGGGCAGCCTATACCTATGGTATGCATTATATGCTATGAATTAATTATATTGAGACTGAATTGACCTCATTAATAAAATACCCTTATCAATTATATTAATTAAGAGTAATAGCAAAAAATTGAAGAATGGGATCACAAAGATTAGCCAATATGCTGTTCATCTCCTTTTTCTGACTCTAAATTCAGTTTCAGCTTGATTGATTAAAGAATTTTGCTCACCCAAAGCTAATATTCAAATATCAAATATTCAATCATAGATTAGTATGTTAAAATGCTTATAGAGTACAAAATTAAGTTATTAACTTGAGGAAAATATTTTATTTGAAAAACTTAATAAACTAAATGAATTCATCGACTACTAGTTTTCTGATATATAAATTTAAACAAATCTATTTATACCTATATGCCTGTGTTTAAATGTGCATATATAGGTATAAATATATATATATGTATAGGAACATAATATATGTGTGTGGGATATATACAGAAATTCAAATTAGTGTGTATGTATGCTGGATATGTATGTATGTGCATATATGTATATATATATGTATATATATTTTTTCCAAATAAGGAATACAGAAGATTGTGTGGAGGAGAGACCAAGCAACTCTGACATGGAAACTTTCAGCTAAAACTCCATGAAATGATAGCATAATTGTAAAAGATAATAAATATATTTAAGACAGCCTAGAAAACATCAAATAAGATCACTTTAAAAAAGATAAGAATAAAATCGTATTAGATATTCAAATATTCAAAAGATGGAAAATACAATGGCACAAATGCTTGAAGGACAAATGTGGTAATAATTAAATACTTTGCATATAAGCTTCTTAGCTGTTAGCAAGCTGGATGTCTAGCCCAATTCATACAAGTAGCGACAGAGGGCCCATTTGGAAAAACAAACCGGTTGACCTTTTCATCTCCTGAATCTGTGCTAAGCAATAAGTAAAAATGTCATTAACCTAGAGGTTAAGCAATTAGTGTGAAAATTGGAACAGTAGAATCAACAGTGTTTCCAATAGCTGCTAAGTAGGTAACAACCACCCAGAGAAGACAATCACCAAGAAATTGAAACTTAAATCATGTAGCATATATTTATTACTTCTGTTTTTACTCCATATAAACTGAACTGACACGTGAATTATATTATCATTTTAAAGTCTTATGAAAACAATTAAGAATGATAAAATAGAGGAAAAACAACAAAATAGAGACACCAAACCAAACAAACTGAACTAGTGCTTAAAAAAGCTTTGTTATGCAAACATTTGAATGATAAAAAATATCATCGGTATTATCCAAAATGAATACAAGAGGTATTGTGGAGAATGCATGAAAAATATAAAACAATAAACTCCCAAGTAAAAATACAGTAAATATATTCATGACTACAGAATAGAAAATTATTTAAATAGGACTCAAATGTACCAACTATACATTAGTATTGATCCAGAGCAAAATTGTTTACATCAGGGAACACAATGCAAGTCAAAATCTGGGAGATGTTCTTTGTAAATGATATTAGAGAGTATATTTAGTGTGCTTCCAGGAATGCTACAAACCAATAAGACAACCTAGAAAAACGTACAACATCTTAAAGAAGCTATTAAAAGAAAATACCTCAATGACAGTAATTTCTATGGGTTCACTATCATTACTCACGAGAGAAAAGGAATAAAAATCTTCAAAGTTAGGCAAGAATATGTAGCAAGTAGAAGCCTCATGCCCCTCTGGTTGTATAGCTTACAGACAAAACTTATGACACAGCAATCACACAGTTACTACATACTACATGGAAAGACATAGAAATGTACAAACATGTTCACAGGTGTGCTGTTTGTAAAAGCATTACATTACAATCTTTTTCCTACAGCAAAATTTAGGTGGAGAGAAATCTTGGCAAAGGAAAAAAATGTCTTATAGCTATTTTGAAGATTTTAAGTAAACCTCTCATTAGAATATTGGTACAGATAAATATCTCTTTCCATGATTTGACTGCCAGAATACATACTCTCTCTTCCCTCTTCTTTCTCCCATCCCCCCTCCTTTTCTCTCTCACTCTCTTCCCCTCCTCTCTCTCCCCCCCCCATTTCTCTCTCGCTCTCCCCCCTCCTATCTCTCTCTCTCTCTCTCAGATAAAGATTTGTTAATCTGTTTATGATTCACTTTATGGTCAATTATTAAAGCTAGTGAAGAGATATATGACTTCACCTTTTTTGTTTTTTATTTTGGAGTGACTGTTTCTTTATTTCAATACACACCTCAATTTTCAGTATCAAAGAAGGTACTACTGGTTTCTCTTTCTCTCAATCATCCCCCAAAGAGACCAAACCAAAGTAGAGCACATTTTAAGCCAAAAAACTGCAGGATGTATAAACCTAGCAGACTTCACAGAAACCTCACCAAAATGAGGGGCTTTAGGAAAGAAATTTTTAAGATCACATTTCCAGCCCACTGGCTATAGATAGCTCTCATAGCCACATGGAGTAACTACTGTACTCCAAACCCAAAGAAGTAAAGTTTGAAAATTTTATAAAACGTTTTGTAGATAAGTATTTTTAAGATTTCCCCAAAACTAACAGACACAAAAAATGAGATGATACTTTTTTAAAAAGCAGCTTCATAACCAGAAAAGGGTGGTGAGTTTCACATGGATAAATTAAAGCAAAAAGACATCATTTATTTTCTTTTTGAGGAAGCAGGGAAGCATATAATTGATGGCCTTACCGTAAGGGGTAAATGATCTATTTTGTGAGCAGTTGGTAACGGGTAGAGAGAAGGGACAAGAATTTGCTCTCAGAGTTCTCACTATCTTAGATTGTTCATTTCTAAAGTAAAAGAACAAAAATAACCAAAGATATCATAGCTTAAAGCTGAAAATATGAATAGTAATTTTTAATTTTTGGGGGGTGCTAACTCCTTCTAATCACCACTTGATTTGGCCAATATGTTGTACAGAGCCAGTAGGTAGGTTTCCCATAGTAGAGCCTTTCTCTCATCTCTATTTAGCTCCTTGGAAGGCAGTCTCATACATATCTTTTCCTACTTTACATTGAGGGCAATTCATGGCACACAAAGAAGTTATCTTCCAAAAGTGAGAGAGGAATTAGACTGCTGTCTCAGAATTGCAGATTTATTAGGAATATTTTACAAATGATTGCTACATCAAAGATAACAAAACATTAATTACAAAATATGTACGTCACAATATGATTTTTAAAGACATTTTCACACTGTGTTCATTTTCCCTTAAATGTGCTTGCCCTCTTGCCCAACTGGAGTCCCTGCAGAGAAATGGTGGAAAAAAATACAGTGGTGGGGGTGGTAGGGATGGTGAAAAGAGAAAGCAAGACTTCCAGTTAAAAATTAGCCCTCCGACTGAGGTGATGGTGCACTGGTGAGATGGTGAGGGGAATACATGGGGATTACAATTAATGGCAAGTATATGTAAATTTTAAAATATTTTAATAAAAAAAAAGACAAAAAAAATTAGCCCTCAGTTTAAAGGTCACCTGCTGACAAGCTTGCCTCTGGCAGGATCAGAAGGAGAAACCTGAGCAGCAGAGACAGGACAGGACTGGGTGTCCTACATTTTATTCAGGTCAAGCAGAATCCTGTCCAGCATCTTTTGTTTGTAGAGGTGCTTCTCTTTGGAGCATTTCAGTTTATCTTGCAATTCATCAATTATCTTTTCCAGTTTAGCTACTGATCTCTCAAAATGCACGGTCTCTGCCACCTCCAGTTGATCTGTATGGATCTTTTTCCTCTTCCTCATATTTGTATTCTTTGGGGGAGTTGTTTTCTTCAGCAGCACTCAGAAACTTCAGGTTTGGTCCATCCCTCTGATCTGCTTAACCATTTCTTTGCAAGGGGACTCTGTCAGCTCAGATTTTTCCTCTGTGCCATTCAAGTCCTCCTCAATAATCACCATCATAATTATGAGCCACCTCTTTATTCTTCCTATCTGTCTTCTTTTGCAATGTGCTTAGCTACTTTGAATTGGGTTTCCTCTTGGAGTTCCATCTTTTCCTCATTTGTTTAGACTTGTTTTTTAATATCTCACAAACCACTCTCAGCAGCAGCTTCCTTAGCTTCCTCCAGCTTTTTCAGGGCAGTGCTCGGGCCCCCCAGGGGCACATTCCAGTTCCACTGCAGTCAGCTGGATCCACCTCAGCTTCAGCCTCTTCCAAGACCACCTTTCTCCTTACATTTCTCTCTGGAGGCCCTCAGCCCTCTCCTCTGCATCACTGTCCTGTGACTGCAGAAATCTTGTCTTTCACTACCTCAATGGGGAGATCTCGGTTATTATTCCCACTCAGCTCCTACTGAAATTTCAGGGCCTACTAGATCCATTCAGCATAGCAGCTACTTCTCCTGACCTCATCATTCTTATGTTATTATAAATAGTTCTCACATGATTATTCAGGCTGATTATTTCTACCATCTGCTTCTGTAAGTTGGAGACTCACACCAGAAAGCCAGAGTTATAATTTAGTTTAAGTCTAAAGACCTGAGAGCCAGGGAACCTGATGGTTTAAATCTGAGTCCAAGAATCAGAAAAGTGAGATGAGATATCTTAACTCAGCAGGCAGTAGAAAACAAAAAGAGGCAAGCTTCTCCCTTATCTTTTTTTTTCTATTCAGACCTTCAGGGAATTCCATGATGCCCACCCACATTTGGAAAGGCTATATGTAGAGTCTACCAATTAAAATAATTTATCTGGAAACGGGTCACAGACATACCCACATATAATGTTTTCTCTGGATGCCTCATGGCCCAACAAATTGACACACAAAATTTGCCACCATACTTATTTACTATTAGCAATCAGAATTTTACAGTATAGTGTCTTCCATGTAATAATGACTTAATAAACATTTGTTGAGTGAAAATATTTTTTAAATTAACAATAATGGGTAAATGTGGAATGTTAGTAAAGGTAAAATAAAATGAATACTTAAGTGATCTTAGATTTCTATTTAGTGCTTCCTATATTTTCTACTTTATTTTCTTAAAAGTCATGTACAAATGACTAGATCCTGACTTTCTATGTCTAGCAATACTAGTTAAAATCCTGCTTCTATTAAAAATATCCATCTCATACTTATAATGAGGCATCTGTTTATCAGACCTTCTCACCACAATGATGTTTATTATATGAATATTCTCAGTGGATGAGCAAACTGATGGAAATGCAAGATGTTCGAATAAACTGGTCACTTTTAATAACTGGGGACTCACTATGTTCATGCCTTTCAAATGATCTTTAGAGGAATCAATTATATTAATTTTTATATATTTTATAATTTTTAACTATCATGAATTGACATGAACATTAATAGAAGAAAATGGTGTTTTAGTGTCCATACAATGTCAAAGTGCTACAAATATTTCTAAGTGCTTTCACTTTTGATATTTATTTCTTTAATAGATTGTAGTGAACAGGTTAAAAACATATCCACACGTGTAAATTTTTCATAGAGTACTGGTGCTCTAAATTACAAAATAGAAGGTGATGAATATATGGTCTTGTTAGAAAGTAGATGGCACAGTAAAATTAGGATTATTTGGGGAGATTTTAGTATAGGAATTATTCGTAAATGCATAGCCAGAGAATAGAGAAATAACTAAGAAATAGTAACCCGAACTTCTATAACAGATAAGAATTTGTAATCTTATAGAAGTAAGTTGATCAAGGTCTCGGCACATAAACTCTTCACCTGAAGACACAATCTGAATCTATAGGAGATAAAAGAGTTGAACTTTTGAGGAGTCTTAATTGGGTATCCTGAATATATAAATATAAGGGATGACAAACTAATAGTCTATAAATAAGTATAAGAAAGTATAGTCTATACACATAAGTACTAAGAGATTGTGGAAGAGTGATGAAAAGAAAATACTGAAAAATTAGTGAAGCTAATCAACATATACCTACTTGAGAAATGACTGATTTCTATGGTATGTCAAGAAGAAAGAACTCACATATAACACTGAAGAAAATGAGTACTGGTGGAGTGAAGTCACGGGTTTTACATTGTAATTGTATTTAGAAGTATCCAAATCAGGGCAGAGGGTGTATGCAGGAAAATAATGTGAGGTGACTCAGAAATATCTTTCTATCACCATTTAGGGATTTGCAAAGCAGCAAATCACATATTAAATGTTTTTTTGAAGAATCACTGGAAGTCTCTTTAGGTGTACATAATATTGACATCTTTTTACTTTTCTAGTGGTGAGCAGTGAAAAGAAACTAGGAAGGTTTCATGTTCAAAATAAATCAGGCAGAATATAAAATTGTTATTGCTCCCGCTAAGGAAATTAGCTAAGGAAATTCATTTAAGGTTCAACGGAGCCTTTGAAAAAGTTTGTGAAACGTACACTCATCACCTTTGAAAATTTACCATTTTCCATCTGTCACTCTGCTGTGAATACCTCTTCATTTATATTAATTTTGCAAAATTAGACATAAAACATTTGTTGTGGATAATAGTGTCTGTCTCAATTTGTTAACCAAACTGTAAAATAAACCCAAATATGCAGTTAATTGAGGTTTAATAAGAATTGCACATTGGTTAAATAATAAATTACAAGGACTCTGAATCAAAGCCTTCACCAGCAAGTACATAATGAACCCTTAAAATGGATTAATACTCTATTCCTGAGGAATTATTAAAAACAAAAAACTAATAGGCAAACACACCATGATCCAATTTATTCTAGTTAAAAATTATAAAATTTTCACCAGCTTTCTGAAACAGGCACATGAAAAGGTAATTGTTCTTTTCTGCAGTTTATGGAAACAAAACCAAGCATAAAATGTTACCATGATTGCTATAGTCCGTTCAGAAGATTAAGGGGCATTGAACAGAATAGAAACTCAAATTTATGAGTTTATTATTTCATAGAGATCATATGAATAAAAGTTACATACTTAAATATATTCAATTTATTTTATGAAGCCTTTTAATTTTAGCCCCTTTAAGATTACTTATTATGCAGACCTACTTTCAACATATGCTAATTTAGACCTAATAGAATAGTGAATTATAGCACAGCATTTTAAAGTGTGTTAGTTGAATGACTTTCCATCTTTTCCCCATCAACAACAGCTATGATTCATTTCCTAAATGTTTGGCTTTAGGTCCAATTTTGCTTTTACAATATATGGTGGTGAATGAAAAAATGAATATAACTGTTAGCAAGACACACTCTTACATATTTTATATTTAAGTATTTTACTCACTTTAAAAAGTACAAATCATAAAAATTAAATATAGTGGAACAATTTAAATGTAACTAAACAGAAAGCCAACCAGGTGATATTACAAATCATGTGTTTTCAATTAGATACCCATAGTCTACAAGTTAATTTAGTTAGACCAATGTATCCGCATCATCAACAAAAATATTCATCATCATTATCACTTTTCAGCTGGCAGAAATTAGCAGCAGATGTTATGGAAGTTTTCCATGTTTATAGTCAGAGATGTTCAACATTCCCTTGTGAATTCAAAATAGGAAAACACAATGAATCATGTCCCTGCAGTCATAGCAAACCATATTTTGCATCATAATAACCATTTGTCTAGTAGAAAGTCATCTTCGACTTTTTTTTTTTTCTATCTCAAAGATAAGGAAGCTAGAGAGCAGTTGGGTCCCAACAAAAATGTTCTTCATATTGCTCAGAACAAAACATAAAGAAGTGTTTTGTTTATATTCTATTCTCCAGAATCCAATACAATAACCAGAATATTTCTCTATTGGACCATTTTATTGTTCAATTTATATGTTAATGAAATGTTATCATTTAAGGTTTATACTCTCTTATTACTATCCTCTTAAAATTAATGAACATTTGTCTTTAAAGTAAAAAGATATTCTCAAATATAGCATGAAAGAGCGCATGTAAATATTTTTAAAAGAACAAATATTCCAGTATTATTAGACATCTAAAATGAGTTTGTAACTACAATTTAACACTACATATACACTGAATTTATTCATAACAAAGTCAAAAAGTTCATAAGCATAAACATTTTTCTAATTTCAATTTTGAGAAGTAATTGCTGTGATAAGATATAATACAGTGGATGACATTTTCAACTGAGTTTGCAGTAATAATAAAAACACTTTTTAAATGATACAACTTATATCAACACTGAAAAACACTAATAAAATTATGTTTAATTAGAAACCCTGAAGCACTGGGATCAGTGAAGGTAAGACTGTGTATAAGTTCCCAGTAACTTTAGTAAATAAACATTAGAGAATTTTGACTAGGGAGGTTCTAGATTGGTTTCCCAAACTCACTAACATACTCTGTGATAAAAGTGTTTCTTAGTTAAATAATATTAGGAGTGATTAATATTATCTGATCTTCTAACTGTATAATTAATATCAGCATATTGATACCTATGAGAAGTCTTTCCACAATAAATGTGGTAATATTTGTGGACATCTATCTTGAAGTTATTTAATCATAAAACTGATTTTTTTCTTGTAATGTATTAATCATGTGATGTGTTCTTTCATTAATACTCCAGAAAAAAGACTTTGTGTATGACAAAATAGAGAACTGGCATGTTCCCAAATAAAGTCTGTCAGTTAAAACACTTGACCATAATGGCTAATTGATGTTTTCTCTGGTGGTGCCTATTTGTTTATTAAAATGATTAAGAAGTTTTCACATGTATGTGAAAAACATGTACATTCGACTATTGCCCAAATCAAGGCCAAATTATTTTTGCCTGAAATTGAGCCACAGGCTTCAGTAAGGGAGGACTTATAAAATTAGAATGAATGAATGAATGGTGGTTTTGAATTTACTTACACCCTTTAGGAAAAAAAAAAATTGTAGGTATCTTAGGTTGGGTCCCCTAAAATCAGAACATATATGAAAATTCTCTCTAAAGTAATATAAGTAGGCAAGATGGGGCAAAAAGCTAAACAAAGATGTTCTTTTAATTAAGACATCTCTCTTAGTTTGATCCTGCATGGGGCTCTATTATGTATCTGTAAGTGAAGCAGGGGAACATGACCCTTTTAAATCTCTCTAGAAATAGAGCCTAGCCAAATCTTCAGAAAAGAGCAGAACTGGACATGACAAAGAAAAATATTCATTCCTGGTAAAGGGTGGAAAGGAACATGAGGGACATGAGAAGTAAACAGCATCTAACACAGGTGCAGTTTGGTTTGTTAAATTTAAGTTTGGCTCTGTTTGTTGTTGGTTTTCTTTGTCTTGTTTTCATAAATAGAACCATTGGACCACATATTAATAATTGTATAAAAATCATAATATAAAGTGTATATCAGTTATCTAAAATTGGATATCTCCATTTCCTCTTAAGTCATATCCATTTGCTCACATGCAAAATTATGTCTTTATATATCTACTCAAAAGCCATAAGGATCAACAAATTCAGCTTATTTAAGGCTAAACTGATAAGCTATACTCCATATCTTACTAAATGTCACTAATATCTTTCAGGATATATCTTGAATACCTATTTTCATTCCACTTATCCATCTATGACTGACTTCTCATTTTCTTTTATTAAATTTTTATTGAAATAACATTGTTTTGTAACATTTATAATTTCAGATGTACAGGAGTACAGTTCAACATCTGTGTATATTACCTTATGATTATTGCCAAAAATCTAGCTTCTATCTACCACCACACTAATTACCCTCAAGATTTCCCCCTTTTAGCCTGCTCACTTATGATTACCACTAGTTCAGTTATCTTTATTAATCACCAAGTAGTGACTCCCTTTATCTGTTTTACCAGACCCCCATCCTTTGTTACATGTGTTTTGCTTTATTTGTTCTTTTGTCTTGGTTGTTGTTTTTTCTTTCCTTTTATTATTCAATTTGCAAGCAATCAACTTTACATTTCAATGCTTGTATAGGTAATGTTATGATAACATCCCCCCCAAAAGGCCTAGTTTTCATCCAGCACCAAAATTGAATTCATTTTTTTCCTTCATTTTTTTTTTTTTGGTGGGGTATGTCAGCATAAGCTCATATCTAGCTGAAAGTACTGAAACTACTTCTCTAAGTGTTTTACTGCACTTGATCTTAACTCTTAAATAATTTCTGACTTGCATAGTAAAGTCAGAAACTTGCATATCTTTCAAAAGCAAATCTAATTATATACTCTTAAATTTTTAAAATCAACTGCATTGTTCTCAGGACATAGACCAAAATCATTAATGTGGACTAAAAGACTGAGACATCTGTCTTATTCCTAAGTTTTTGCCTCTTCTAGTTTTAATTTGCCCCCTACTCTCTGTATCTTACTCACTCTGACTTTCCTTCAAATACTCAAAGAGTTCCTATGGCCTCTAGTCATTTGTCTTTACTCTTCACACATGTTTCCATCTAACTAGCATTCTATTTTCTACTCATGATTACACACACACAAATGTACAAGTATGTGTCCATTACTGCATGCTTGGGACTTAATTCTTTAATGTTATTCATATCTCATCTAAAGTATCAATTTCTTATGGAAGACACCAGAGACGTCTTTGTGACACAGCCACATCATCTTGTCTTAACAATGAGCCGAATTTTGAGACATTTTTCCTAAAAAATGCATTTATCTGATGAAATAATGTAGGATGTTGCTAGACATATCTGCAGTCACATAAGCATAAATGAGAAATATTAAAGAGTTAATACTTTACAAGAAAATGGTTAATTTGTGTTCCTCCTATTGCTTATTCAAGGACCCACACCTAGTGAGGAGGGGAGAAAGGTTTGTTTTCAAAGCAGTGAGATATTGACATTGAGTTTCCTTCTAGCTTTGCTTCAGTCTCATTGATCATTCATTCCTCATCTCTGGTATTGCTTTTCTAATGTAAATGCTTTATTTTAATCTCTAATTTCAGGGATAAAGTTGATATTAGTATAACCTTGAAAATCAGCTTTTCAGATGAGATGATAGAAATAAATCACCCAAAGGCACACAGCAATGTGGACAGCATGATAGTGGTAAATTGGTTAATGATAACAATTGGTATGTAGCAACTCTACATTATAAGACTTTCACTGATGAAAGTTGGGGTGAGGGGACCCTGGGAAGTGAAGCATCATCTGGCAAGGTAGTAGAGACATCTGCACAATATATATCATTTTATCAAGGTCATTATCCTCTTCACATCAGCATGTGCAATTGTCACTTCTCTGAATTTGGGCAACCTAAAGACATCAAAAAGTGTCAGGACTTTATGCTCACTCCTATTCTTTCCACTATCTTCTCTCACTCCCAAAGTGAGGATCTTTAATCCTTACCTCATCTTTGCACTAAAGACATATATGCAAATTATCTATTGAACATATACACTAGTTATTTAATAGTTGTCAAAATATCCACTTTAGTCCATTTTTCTATTTCCACCCACACAAAATCCACTGTTACTCTTATCAGTTATCCCTGAGAAAGATACCTGATATATGATTTTTTTTTCATACCCCTACAGTTCTCCTCCAAACAAGCCATCATCAAAACTCATCCCCAAATTCCATCCTTGCTCCATATAAGTTCTATTCTACACATATTTGCACCACAATCATCTTAGGAACAGACCAGTTTATGTCATGTCTTTGCTTAAAACCATCTGATTTATCTGTACTTTGTTCCATCAAGCCTTTTATTATTCCCAAAATGATGCTACTAGTACCATTCCTTGTTACCTCATTGGCCTCATGTTTTACAATTCTCTCCATGTTCATGTTGTAATACTTGCTTTTTTCTGTTCTCACCATGTTGTTTTTTTTTTCCAAATGTACAAAAGACCTCCTTCCTTTTCATTCATTCATTCATGTTCAAACACAACATTTTTAAAAACAAAAAATGAAATTATCTACAACATTTCTATCACATGTAACTTCTTAATTTTGTACATAATACTTTTTATTACCTCTGGATATTTGTTGAGCTAATATAATGCACATTGTTTGAAAATGAGATCTTAATATTCTAACACTGAGTGCCTGAGATATAACATATATTAAAAATATTTTCTGATATTTTTTTAAATCTTTCAAAAGTCTTTTTATTTACTTATTTTGATGTTCTTTTTTTTAATTTTTTTTATTAAAATATTTTAAAATTTACATATACTTGCCATTAATTGTAATCCCCATGTATTCCCCATCACCATCTCACCAGTG
>JAGFMF010012105.1:5742361-5801789 GCA_019455555.1 Galemys pyrenaicus
CATTCATGGGAACATGGATGGATCTGGAAGGGATTATGCTTAGCGAAGCAAGTCAGAAGGCAAAAGAAAAATACCAGATGGTTCCTCCCCTAGGAGGAATATAAGGGAACCAAACAAGGATCAAGGAAAGGAATAAGAACAATAACAACAACAACAATAATAATAATAATGACACAAAAACCAAAAATGAAAAGACAAGGACAAATTGGGGACACTTGGTGTTTAGAGGGGAGGGAGAGGGTTGAGGGCAGATGGGAGCACGGGGGTCTGAGGTGATGGTGCACTGGTGAGATGGTGATGGGGAAAACATGGGGATTACAATTAATGGCAAGTATATGTAAATTTTAAAATATTTTAATAAAAAAAAGAGTGAAAAAAAAAGAATTTTCTAACTCATAGATATGTGTGTTTACAAATATCAGCATGTCACAAATTTAGAAGAATATTTTCATATATGACAAAATAAAATTGATTTTATGTTTTCAGTTAAAAAAAAAAGAAAAGAAAAGAAAAGCTGCTGCTTGATGGAGAGCTAGCTTGGGTCCAGTAGCAGGATCTGTGCTGCTGAAGTGTTGCCAGGGAAGGCTTTTTGTGATGTACTGTAAGTTATGTTTCAACCTACTTCAACACATATTTAGCACTTCTATATGTTAGCTTTTGAGGACTAAGAGAGCCTTGGTATTCTAAAGAGCTCGTATTTCCAAGAACCTAAACCTGCACTCTGTGTTCCAGATGGCAGAGAGAAACATCAGAATACAAAATTATACTCCCCCTGTAGGAGCCATACTTAGCGGTCAAAAGGGAAAAGGTAAGAAATTCTAGGAGAGCAAAGCTCTGAGAGGAGCTACCTAAAGGCATCAGAAACCCAGTCGCACCTGGTGTATAGAAAAACATACAGGAGAGAGATAGGAGAGATAGACTATTGGGTATCAAGAGGAGATTTAACATTAATTTTGTGGTAGTCATACAATGGAACACTATTAAGAAATTATAATGAACATCTACAACTACATACAACCGTAAGGATGCATATCATATTCACGAGGCAGAAGTTTGACAAAAAAGTATACGTATGTATGACTCATTTTATATAAAGAAAAAAGAGACAAGACCATTTTATACTTGAAGATGCCAATTGTAGTTACTCTTGGGAAGCATAGTGCCCAGAAGAAGGCACAAGATAACTCTGGTGCAGACTTTTTCTTGATCTGAGTGCTGATTCTTTAAATGTGATAGTCTATTGAACTATGTATCTATGATGTGTAGTCTTTTTATAGGTATAATATCCTTAAAAATATATCTTTTATAAGCTCAAAACACAAGTCCAGGTAATTTTTGCATGAGGAGTAAAGTATATATAAACTTTACCTGCTTTCCCAGTGACTCCTTTTTTTTTCATAGTCTGCTTCCCACTCCTGTTCATTGGCATGTCTTTGTGTGGGTACATTTATTAATTCTTAATTATATATCATTGGTCTGTTTATATGATTTATCAACATGGATTAGTCATTTTTTTCATATCTATTATTTTTGTTGGAATTATACCATCTAATCATTTGACATTGATATGTAAAAGCTACTTTTCAAATATAACCACTATTAAGGACATATCTCCATGTAAATAAATATAGAAGTACAACATCAGTTACAACTATGGATTACAAAGAGTATGCGTATGACTCTGTATTGCAACACCAAGAGTGATATGTTAGAACTGAAGTTAGAAACATATTCTGCAATAACACATATATCAAATGCTAACAAAACATCTCTAGGCTACAGGATGGCAGTAGAATGTGATAGTTAAAGTTATCTTTATTTTTGGTCTTTTGAGTTTTTCTGCTATTTGTTGGTTACTAAGCATATGATTACTTTTTAACTTTAAAAAAATTGACTGACTTATTTTCTTTTTCTTCAAAATTTTATTGATCAAATTTCCCTGAGAAAACTTATGAAATTTTCTTTTAGCATGGCATTCAAAAAACGTCCTTCACCATCTGACTACCAAATACCTCTTCAGTCACATTAAATGTTTCATATTGACCTGTTACCCATATTCTTCCATGTCTATGCCTACTTTTCTTTTTGTCCTCTAAAGTTTTTTGGAGTTTTACATTCTTTTGCTTTCTTTAGTCTATATTCAAAAACTTTAGTTTATCATGCTTTTCATTGCAATCTATATGTATGTATACATACATTGTTATATACATATTATGTAATAAATTGATATACACACATTTTTTATACATGTTGTTAACTCTAGCACACTGAGTTCCTCATGACAAGCTCTTCTATAAGTCTTCTCTATCCCCAGCAGTGTACTGTTAGCAAGTGGTCACTGTTTGTTAATGAAGAAATGAACACATGAGGTAATACAAAGACACTAATAATTTTAATTCAAGGTTTATAGGTTGTACTAGAGTAATGAAAAATCAGAGGTTAATAAACCAAAATGTCACAAATAACATAAATCTTTAAACTTTATTTAGCATAATTAAAAAATATTATATCATTAATAATATTTATTTCTCTGTTATTTTAAAAAGAAGAGAATGCTAAATCATGAGGGGTAACATGATAACATTTATTAATGTATGTGTTCAACAAATATTAATGAAAATCTAAAAGAGATAAGAGATGAAAAACTTAAAATTACTTGCCTTAAAGGGATCACAAATTTTTAGATGCTCAGAAAAACATAATCAGCCTGTATAATAATTTTGAACCAAATATGCTATTAAATAATTAGATGATAAATTTGGAAGTAGCTCACATATTCCTACTTCTTATCAATTTGCCTCATGTCCTGAACTTGTCATCAGATAAGAAAAGTCTCTAGAATGAATTATATTCTCTGAGGCTGTTCAAATCTAAATTTTTAAAGAATATAATGACTTCTTTTTATTTACCATTGTATGCACAAACTATCAGACTCCTGATTTCTAGAATTATCTCACAAACATTTTTTGAATAAATGAACGATAATGTTGACATCCTAATTTTAGGATGTAAATATTGCATTTAAACAAATTAATACTGTTACACAAGTAAGGGAAGGATATAAGACATACAGGGGGGAAAGCAGTATATGAGAAACTAAATATAAATATGTATCTCACACACACACACGCACACGTATCTTAGGGAGTACAACACTGGAAATTTGTTAATTATTTTCCTGAATTCTGTGGTGCAGTTTTATATGTGAATCTAAATTATGGATATTTTACCTAATATAAGATGATTTGATACCATGAGAAACCATGGCAAAGTCTAAATAATCTTTCATACAATGACTTCTACTTCTAACAACTT
The DNA here is from genome assembly GCA_019455555.1 of Galemys pyrenaicus. Classification (NCBI taxonomy): domain Eukaryota; kingdom Metazoa; phylum Chordata; class Mammalia; order Eulipotyphla; family Talpidae; genus Galemys; species Galemys pyrenaicus. Next base: position 5,745,677 of record JAGFMF010012105.1, read on the forward strand.
GAAAGAATGTCATGAAAGATTTGTGAGAACAATTCTCTTTTCACCTTGAGCTGAAGTATATGGGATAAGGTGAAGGGGTGATACATCTTATGAGAACTAGAAAATTATACAAATATAATTGGCTTCTCAAGACTAACTTATTGATCCCCTGGGTAAAAACGAAAAGCATTACACATCCTCAGATTCCTTTTCATGTAAGTAAATTAAAAATAATTATTTACTATAATGATTAAATGTTGAGGTTCACATTATCAAAAATATCATTTAAAACTGAGGAAAGAGTTAAAACTCAGAACACCTTATAGATTAGAAATATTTATTGTCTCTAATGATGTTTTAGTGTCTATTTTCATGTATATAATGTCATTGTACTTGATATCATACAATTATATTTTAATTTTAGCCCTTGAAGCCTAAAAAAAGGCTACTGAAATAGTATGTGTACATAGAATATTCTCCTGGTAAATATAAGTTCTTTATTATGTTTTATTAGAATACATTATTATATATGTGTTCATATCATTATTTAACATATTTGTGTAGCCTAAGAGTAATATACTTCAATTTTACTACTTCTTTAGAAACTGATTGTATTTTGGTGATTGTAGACATAAGCACACTTGTACCAGACCTTCAACTGGTCTGATAAATGGTACTGAGTTTTTTTTCCAAATCAGTTGGGACAAGTCAGGTGACAAATGATTTCCATTAGCTTCAGCAGAATGGAAACAAAACAGATCAATACAAATGATTTGCAGCAAGTTTAGATCATAAATTTCCTTTTGCCCTCATACATCATTTTAATATAGAAGCTTTTTCTTTTCATAGCAGAGAAAAAAGTCATTAGAGAATTGAAAATTCTAGTTACAGCAAACTATCTGTAATTTAAGGTGAGGTTATTATTATGTACAGTTAATTTTATACAAAAGTACATAACAATATGATTTTAAAATATTATTTTACAAATAAAAATTTAATGAGGTACCTTCCAGAAAATTAATTTTACCTATAAGTGGTAAAAAAACATAAAATGCTTGTCTACACTGTTAACTTTTTTCTGTTTTAAAACCTTTATTGGTTAAATTTTTGTCTTTAGTTCTATTTCTTAACCATTATATTATAATGAGTTTTTGGTAGCCAAAGGTATCTTCACTTTCTTGCTTCATATTTAAGAGATGTATGTTACCTCTTGTATCAAACATTACTAGCAGTAAGATATAAAAAGAAAGGAAGATAGAGGGAAAAGGAAGAAGAAAAAGGAAAACAAAGTTTTAAGAAAACACATTAAGATTACTTCTACTTTCTGAGTGACTCCAAAATAAATAACTTCTCTATATAGATGAGGGAGAATATGAAAAGACCCACAGGACCATATCCTAGGGTCACCAAGGAATTTTTTTAAAGATTTATTTATTTATGCATACAAGAGTTGGGGTGTAAACCAGAAGTACAGGAGGGTGAGAGGATTCACTAGAGACAAAAAGAGAAGCAGAACAGGTAGATACACTGAAATTCACTGCAGAGGGGAGCAGTGGGCAAGATAAGAGAGGTCTGCTGCACCATGTGGATTAGCTCCCTGGCCAGGAATCAAACTCACATTACAGTGGCTGTGAATTGCTTCAAAGTGCTCAGAAATTGCTTGAAAGTTTGTCAGCCTTGCACCAACCAGAGACCCCTACCAAGGAATTTTTAACATTTAAAAGAATTATTTATTTATATTCATGTGATCTCATAAAGGTGAACATAAAAATAGCAGTCATGATTCCATGTACCAAGAACATCCATCTGAACAATGTTCTTCTGCACTCAAGAAAAATATATGAAGACATTTACTGCAATCATGGAAGCTCCCTTATTGTGGTATCAAGCACAGGGTATTTTTTACCTCACTAAAGAGGAGCATGTTCAGACCATCATTGCCTGAGAGTTAGCAAGAATAGAATGGATAGAACACTCTGCTCCCTCCAGCTGACAACTACTAGCATTCCCTGTTTCATAGACAAGGGAAGAGGGCCAGTGTTCCTGTTCCATAGCATTCCTGATATGTCAGGTTAAACTATTTCATGATTATCAGAAATGCTTTCACAGTTTGGAGATGGATATGGACTCATTTCCTAAAGGAGAAAAAACCAAATGTTACAATTGTTTTTGTGGGCCATATAGCTTTAAGTAGTCTTCAGCTTTTATGGAAGAAATGGGATATGGGTAAGGAGCATGAATGATATGGGAGCAAGTATAATTCTATGTCCTCAAGATCAAATCATAAAGGAAATATTCAAATTTTACTTATATTTTCTAGGTCATTGGAAATAATTTCTCTAGATTTGTAAAATAGGTCATAAAATGCTAGACCTGGTTGAAAACCTAGGTACTAATCATGAGCCCAAAATTTACTCTCTTTATCATATCTAAAAGTGATTTAAATGGTTTCCACTTTTCTTATCTGTAAATAGGTACAAAACATTATCCACTTTATACAATCTTAATACCTAGAAATACCCAATTCCCAATGTGTCCTAATAAGTTCAAAGTGTATATACAGAATTGTAAGATGATGCTAAAAAGTAAAAGTTAAGAAGCAGACTGAATGGATTTAAATCCAACTTTGCAACTTAGTTTGTTACCTTGGGCAAATCACTTAGCTTCTCAATGAAATAGAGATAATAATCATATCTACATACTAGGGTCGGGGTAATGATGAAACAACTTAATACAGTAAATGGCTTATAACAACACCTGAGCCATGCTAACTTTTAGTTACTGCTGTCATTATTATTGTGGTAATTATTACTTATCATCCTTAATGTTATGCTATGTATACAGAAATAGAAAAGCAACAATTTAAAACAGGAGTTGAAAACTTTGGAATAAGGCAATGAGGCTTAAATATAGTATAAGAACCTTTTCTGCCAGGAGAGATGTGCTACAAACTATAGATCTGCCAGATACTCAGTGACATTTATGAAGGAAGGGGATTCTGAGTGTTGACCTGTGGACCTGATTCAATTTCAAAGCCTATAGACCGTGTACATGGACAGTAGGAAAAAATTCACCCAAGACACAAAGCTTCTGGTTACTTTGTCTCATTAATTAATTAATTAAGTATTTCAGTGAAATAAGCATGTGAAAGAAAAGTTCACAAATCATAAGTGAACAGAAAGATAAATTTTTATGAACCAAAACAATCTATGGACAGAGCATTGAGATCAATGAAGGATATATTATTAACCACACCAAAAATATGACAAAATCTTTTTGCTGTGGAACTTTCCATTCCACAGATGGTATTTAGGGTCCACCAAACACCACTACTTACTAAGTCAGCTGCTGATGCACATTTACATTCTTCTGTGTTGTTGTCATTTACTATTACAAATGATGCTGCTATGTACATTTCTCAACATGTCTGTTGGTGAACATATGTGTGTGAAGCTATTCATTATTTACTCAGAAGTGGAATTTCTAGGTCACTGACTACATCATTTGCTATGGTAGGCACTTTCAGAAACTGTTCATTCTTGTCAAAATGATAGCATTTAAGTTACTCTACATATTTACCAAATTTTGATATGGTAAACCAAAGCCACCATGCTATACCTTACATCCAAAACTTATTCATCTTATACAAATGAATTTGTACCATTTTGCTCCCCATATCCTTATTTTCCTCACCCTCCATTCCATGATAATCACTAATATTCTCTGTTCTTTCTTTTACCTTAAAATATATCCAATGCTGTATTAATGATCATATGGTAAATCTTTGTCTAATTTTTTGAGGAAGTTTCGTACTGTTTTTCATATTTTGTACCAAGTAGCAGATGACTATACTTCAACTGACAGCTGATTGCAAATATGTTAGTTATTCCAAACAGGAGCTACCATGCTAGAATTTTTTGAACTTATATGTAATGAGCATATTAACACAGTTCATTGCCTAAAGGTGTTAAGTTTTAAAGATACTCACTATGCAGTAATAGCTAACAATATTGTTAGCTCTGTCCTTTGTTCCTGCAACTTTTTTTTACTTTTAACTTTAATTTTTATATTTTTATTAATCTGTGACATTCCATTAAGTTATTTATCTGGAATATCAATTAATTTTCATGTGACTAATTTTGGCAAATAACCTGGTGTTTGAGGGTAAGGGGTGGCATGGGAAATGGAGTCACACAGGTTCATCTTTTGAAGATATGATACTCATTTCAGTCTCTCAAGTCCTGGGTCCCATATTATTTCCTTTTTTATAATTTTTAATTGATATAATATTTCATCCTAACATGTTACAGGTGTGCATCATTATAAATTAACAACTCTATATAATTCACTAAGTTCACCTCTAATAGTCAGAATCTATCTTTCACATACCATTGATTTACTCACCCCTTTCTCTCTTCCTTTCTAGTAACTGCTAATTTAGTCTAAATGTTTATTTTAGTTTTGTTTAGTTCATTTACTTGATTTCTCTAGATGCCACATGTAAGTAAAATCACACAGTGTTTGTCTTTCTCCATCTAATTTCACTCAGCATTATGCCTGCTAGGTCCATTCATTTTATTGCAAATGATCATATTATTGCGTTTAAATAATTTTGTTTTATTTCAAATGTTATTTGGAGTTCTACTTGTTCCTAGTGAAAACAATGATCTTCAGAAAGCTGTTCATTGTTAGCCAGAAGCAAAATTATTCTTTACCTAAGTTAATGTGGACTGGATTCTAAAATCATTGACTCAATTAAATTTTTACTCTTATTTGAATTCAAAAAGATTTCACTTTAACCATAAACTATTCAGAAGCACTGTACTTGATGAAACTTATTTTTCCATACATTGCTTTCTGAACATAATCTCTCTTCTTAAAAATTTATCAATCAAAAACTAATGTCAAGCAATTCACCATCAAGATCTCTTCCATATCTGCACTTCCTTTAAACCAGCTGACATTCTTCACAATGAAAACACTGCTTTCTTGTATAACCAGTATTCTTTGGGTAACAATTCAATGTACACCCAGGTGAAAAAGCAACTCTCTTACACTATAAGTAGGAATGTAGATTTGTCTAGTCTCTAGGGAAAACAGTATAGAGGTTTTTTAGATATTAAAAATACATCTATATGATCTAGTAATCCAGTTGATATATCTATATCATATTGTACATATATATGTATATACACACATATCCATATACAGTATGATATATATCTATACACCACCCCTAGGTATCATGCAAAGAATACAAAAAACTAATTCCAAGGGATACATGTACTCTTACACTCATTGCAACAATATTTACAATAGCCAAATTATGGAAACAGCCTAAATGCTTAAGAACAGATGAGTAAAGATTACATGGTGAGTAAATATAAATACATATGCATTCACAGGTCAAAATATTCATAACATTAAAATCATTTCTTTTAAATGATAGACAATTGAAAAGTTGTAAAATCTCATTAATCGTCAAGGAGAAACACTCTAAAGTTCCAATGAGTTGCATCAAAAGTAAGGAATAAAGTTAAATGCCAGCTGTGCATTGTGTGTGTGTGCATGCACGCGTATACTGAAGGTATATATAAATATATATATATTTTTTTAAGAAAACAGTTTATGATCAGGAACACACACACACACATACCCTACAAAGATATAAGTGTCATTTTATACCTTTGAATTGTGTTACCTCACTAAAAACAGTAAGTGAATTGTCTTTAAAAAAGAAAGTACTTCCCAAAGAACATCTTAAACTTATCAGTGCTTTCCTGAAGTCCCTCAACTTATTATCAGGTTGCTTTTTCACTTTTAAAAATAAATAAATGCAACAATATGAAAATTGATACTAATACAAGCTTATAGTTTTGGGTCTGTACTTATAGAGCTGGACCTTTAGTACTACGTCAAATTATTAGTTTTATATTTCTTATGTGTTGGATGTCTAGTTTGTAAAGTAAGTCAAGAGAAAAACATACATAGGTATTGAAAAGGAAGAACCAATATTCACCTTTGCAAAAACATGTTATTTACCATGTACAAAATTGCAAAGAATACTCAATGATTTTCAAATTAATGACATTTTACTTTTTTAAAAGATAATTTATAAAAGCAAATATTGCATTATTCTATTTCAATAAAAGTTGAAAATTAACTGTTAAAACACTTTAAAATGTTATTAAAAATAGGGCCTCCCTGGTGGCACAAAGTGTTAAGTCTCAGCACTATGAAGCTATCCACAGCCATTGTAGTAGGAGTTCAATCCCTGACCAGAGAGGTGACCCATATGGCACAGCAGACCTATCCTATCTCTCCCACTGCTCCCCTCAGCAGTGTGCTTCAGTCTAGGAACTTGTTCTGTTCCCCACTCTGTCTCTGGTGAATCCTCTCACCCTCAGCAACTCTGGCCTGTACTCAAGTTCTTATATGCATAAATGATAAATCTTTTAAAAATAAAATAAAATGTTATCAAAAATAACAAATCAAAGGAAAAATGCATTCTTCTGGATAAATATTAAAATAATAGAGAAATTCAGAAGTGTCTAAATCAATAGAGTTATGCTATGATCAGGTTTGGAAGTCTCAGTTATAAAGATATCAATTTTGCCCAGTTGATATTCAATTCAAAATTATAGTCAATTTTTGAAAACCCCTTGCAGGGCCTCCCTGGTGTTGCAAGGGGTTAAGCACTGCACTATGAAACATCTGCAGCCACTGCATCAGGAGTTTGATCACTGGTCAGGGAGGTGACCCACATGGCACAGTAGCAGACCTCTCATGTCTCGGCGGCTGCTCCACACAGCAGTGTATTTCAGTCCATCTGCCTATTCTGTTCCCATTCTGTCTCCAGTGAATCCTCTCTCCCCCACATCTCTGTCCTATACCCCAGTTATTGTGTGCATAAATAAGTAAATACATAATCTTTTTTTTGAAAAAATCCTTTTCAATGCTATTTATGAGAATTGAAAAGCCAGTGTAAAACTAGATTTCTTGAAGGAATAACAATATGGCAAAGCTACTTCTATAGATTTAATTACTCTTTTGATTTAAGTTACAGCATTGAGCATTAGGATGGTGGTGATGCATGCAAAGATAAATAGGCCAATCGAATAAAATTCAGATACCCAAAGAAACCATGCAAATGTGGATGTGTAATGTAATTTAAGACAATGAGAGTGCTGCTGAGAAATGAAAAAATACAGTCTTCTTAGTAAGTGGTGTTAGCAGAAGTGAATATATTTATTTTAAAAAATAAATAGTGAACCTCAAATTATGGCTCAAATATTATTTCCTTATGAACATTGAACATAACATGAAAAGCTAAACACTAAAGTATCATGACGTTATTATGGATGGATATGTTTATGACATTTTAAAGTACATCAGCATTTAAGCAGAATACAAAATCAATAATCATAAAGTTCATCAAATTTAAAATTTGGTCATAAAAATGTTGTTAAAGTAAGAAAATATAGTGAAACATAACAAATAAAAGGCATAACAATAAATATATATAACTTCACATCAAAATAAGAAAAATATGATCATACAATGAAAGGGCAGAGATTTGAATAAAATGAACACTTAAATGACAGACAATTGCAAAGTTGTTAAACTTCATTAGTCATCAAGGAAAAACAATCTAAAGTTCCAATGAGTTGCATCAAAAATAAGGGATAAAGTTAAATGCCATGTGTTTGTGTGAATGTACAGAAACTTACCCCATTGCTCTCAGGGAATACGAATTTATAAAACTGCTTTGGAAAGCATTTTAATATCATCTAGTAATTTACAGACATGCAAAGCTCAGCAATCTTCCTCTGAGATATACAAAACACGAATATATTCATATGTGAATTTGGAGATGTGCGCAAAATATGCAGAACAGTGTTGATCATAAAAGTCCTAAACTCAAAACTACTGAAATACCCATTAGAATAAAAAGGGTATATAAATTGTCATATATTTATATAAAATACTTTAAAACAATCACAAAGAAATGGAATCACAGCTAAATGCAATATGCATTAATCTTTTAGGTTTAATAATGCACAAGAGAAGCCAGACCTAAATTGACTTAGGTAAATATTTTACATACAAATACATATATGTTACATAGATAATATAAAAAGTAAGTCCACTTCAACAATGCTTTAAAATAAAACCAAACTCTTCCATTTGGGTATGGATTCTTAGGTAGTAACACTATAAAGAAAGTGAAGTGGTGATTGAAATTGATAGTGATTGCCTTTAGATAAAGAAGGAACAGTTTGTGATGGACATAGCATTCCACCACAGTACTTATAACGTAGTTTTTGACCTTGACAGTGAGTATAGGGATGGCCAACGTATAATAAATTTTTGAGTGTATATTTTGATTCTTTGCATTTTCACAGGTATTTTATATATATAATTAATAAAATGTATATATATATATGTGTACTACCATTGACTTACTTCATTGCTAGTACTTTTGAAATATAAAATCTCTGCCTTCATGTGTTGTTACCACACCTTTTTATAATGCACTAAAAATGCCTGTGGAATGTGCAATGCTATGTAGACTACAAGTATTTTTAATTCATCACAAAAAGTGCGGCAGCAACACCTGAAGTAGAAGATCCTGTAACTCTAAAGTACAATCAAAGCTGTAAATCAATGTTACCTCAATAAAAAGCAATAAAATAGAGAGGCTTTAAAAGTACTGTCAGAATAACATTTATTTTTCATCTTTCCCTTCATAACTTTGGCAATAAATTTTATTAAAATATGACAATAAATTTAATTAGAGGAGTAAGGAATAGAAGTTATGAAAGAGATGCTGTGGAAACCCCATACGAGAAGGGAAATGGCAGGAGGTTCAGTAAGGTGAGGTAGTGTTTAACTACTTTTCTGGAATTATTTGAAAATATTTCATCCATAATAGTTGATAGAAATTCAATGATGTAATATCCTTGTGTTTTTCTCCAGGCATATAGTCATGTTACACATCAAAGATTAATAAGTAAAGTAATGAGTTATTGAATAAGAGGCTAGAAATAGTGCTTGGTAGAAAACTGATAGCACTATTCCTTTTACTCACACTCTAGAACCATAAAATCCTGCCACCAGTGTCTTTTTCAGGAATAATAAAATTATAAGAGACCAACCATCCTGCTGAAACTATGGAGAGTTTGAGAAATGAAGGTATCAAAGAAACCAAAATTCATTTAAACTTCTACCCTCAGGGTTGTCCCAATTCAAAACATTTCTGATCTTTCCTCTCTTTTTTTCTCACCTTTTCTTACTTTCTTTAAAAATGCATTCCCTTCTTTTTTCCATCATCTGTTGGGACAGTTGGGGACGACAACACTGATGAGTTATTAAGAAAGTGGGAAAGCTGCACTAAACAGTCAAGTATTGGGTTGTCGGAAAAGTCATGACACATTTTTGCCTGAAAAACATAGAAAAAGTATGTCATGACTTTTCTGACAAACCAAACTAGTAGGCTTTTCAAATTTCTAGGTGGAGTTTTCCTCAGAATTATGCACACCTTGCTCCAATTACTCCTTCAATAATGGAGGTCTAACTACCCCTCCTTCCCCCTTTTTGAGTATATGTGTGGGGTTGGAAGAAAAACTATACTTAGAAACTCTTCCCAGAACTGCCAGACCTGTCAGACCTTATCTGCTCCTTGAAACAGAGAGATAACCCCCGCTGCACTGTAGGATGGCAGACATGCAGTTGTTCTCCCCTGGGGGAGGTGTGAGTCCATTACTCTCCGGAACAGGATCAGGGGTTATGGGAACTTACCAGTCAATAAGAAGTTACTTTTAATGCTGATTCTCTGATTTGAAGATACTGTAGATAAGGATTGTGAAGAAGAATTAATTAACTATTGAGTTGCTGAAGTTCAGAAACTCAAATATGATTTGATGAGTAGATAAAAAGAAACAGTGAAATAAAATCTTTGGATTGTGTTATAATGACCATGCTCTTCGAGAAGGAAAATAAGGGAGATATGTTAGCCTCTATTTAAACACATTTTTTTTAACAATGAACAAGGAAAATGAGATTTAACAATCATCAAAGTAATTTAGACAGATATACTATTAATAGGTCTAGAAGTAACTGGCTTAATCAGTACTGTTTGGTTTGGTGGTCTATACGAATCACTATGAACAGATCATTGCTAAGTTCTCATTACAACTTTTCTTCTAAGATAGGTTTCTGCAAGCTATTTGTTAAAGCTTATAAATAAACACAGAAACACGCACATGATCATATACACAACATAATTACATGTACCCACAGACAATTAACAAACATAATATATGGAAACTTTCATGAGAATTGATTTTGGAAATAACAAAAATTTCCATGATATGCATACTGAAGTTTTTGGAGTCACATTAAGATACACAGAATTACATCCATAATTAATATCAATGTCAACATCTCAAGCAGTAATTTGTCACATGGCAAACAAAATCAAGAAAGCAACCATCAAACAAAAGAGACCCATAACTTCAGACAAGGAGAATCATATATTAATTTTAATACAATTTGTCAAACTGATTCTAAGGACTAACAACCATAATAGTTTACTACACATATTGAAGGAAACCAACTTTTGGTTGTTATTGTGGTGTGTATTAATGCTTTATTCATTTTAATTACTGAACACATAGTGTTTTCAGGCATGTGTGTTTATAACAGTTTATCTGTGCACCTACTTATGAACACTTGAATAATTTGTACTTTGGGGATATTATAATGAAAATATTCTTGATCAGTTCATTCTGTGACACATTGGTACTTTCTCCTTTTTGCCTGTAGCTCTAACTGGTAACAGCTTTAGTGAGTTAAAATTTGAACTCCACATAATTCACCCATTTCAAAGTATATAATTCAATGACTTTAAGATACAGGTGCCTTGGTGGACAGTGTGGTGTTGTAACATACATCTGAAGAGGTGTGATCCTATACCTCAGTCATATAAGCATTGTAAACCATTGTTACTTAAATTTTTAAAAAATACAGTAAGTCAGAAGGAGAAAGATAAATATAGATGGTTTATCTAACAAAGGTTAGATAAAATCAAACATTAACCCTAGAAAGCTGACTAAGTAACTGAGGTTACCAGAAAGGAAAGGGGAGGGGCAGGAATAAGAATAAAGTGGGAAGGGAGCAGAGTGGACTATGATGGTAGAATATGGGCACTTTGGTAGTAGGTGTAGTGTGATAGTAACACCTGCAAGGGGGAGATTCTATACTTCTAAAACACAAAATGATATAAACCAATTATGCCTCAAAAAAAAAAAAAGGAAAATGAGGCTTCAATAGTTTATTAAAAAAAAAAAGCTTGAGATACTGATTTTTGTAACTATTTGGATGAACCTTAAAAATATTAAGCTGAACAAAATAAATGAATCACAAAAGACCACATATTATAAGAGTCATTATACATGAAATATTCAAAATAGGTAAAACTAAAGAGACAGAAGTAGATTAGGAGTTACTTAGGGCTGGGGTAAGGGGAATTTGTGAGGAGGCTGGTGAAAATGAATAGTCACAGGATTTCATTTTGAGGTGGTGAAAATTGCTCTAAAATAGATTATGGTGATGACTGTACAGTTTTGAAACCAACTTTGAAGTAATGGCACATATTAATAAAAAAATCATCCAATATTGGTTTCTTCTGACTTATTTCACTTAACATAATTCATATCCATCCATGTCAAAAATGGCAAGACTTCATCTATTTTTTTACTTAATAGCTAAGAAGTATTTCATTGTGTATACAGACCACAACTTCTTGATTAACTCATCCATCTTTGGGCACTTAAGTGGTTAAAGTGGTTACTTTAACTTACTATTGTACCATAGTACAGAAAAATAAAAACCACAGGCATACATATTTTCCTTCAAAGTAGTGTTTTTGCATTCTTCAAGTAGACTTTAGTAGTGGAATTAGTGGATCATAAGGTAGGACTATTTTTAATGTTTTTAGAAAACTGCATGTTTTTCACAGATGCTGGACTTGTCTCCATTTCCAACAGCAGTACATGAAGTACATGAGGATATCATTTTCTCTACACCCTCACAAACATATTTATATATCAGACATTATCACAGGTATGAGGTGAGGTTCAGTTGTTTTTTTTGATTTGCATTTCCCTCATGATAAGCAATGATAGTTTTTTTCATACCTCTACTGGCCATTATGCATGTCTTTGGAGAAGTATTTATTGAGTTCTCCTGTCCATTTTTTTGATTAAATATTTTTTTTTGTTGATCTTGGATATGAACCCCTTGTCAAATATATGATGCACAAATACATTCCTCCACAAGGTAAGGTGTCTGTTTCTTTTAATGATAGTTGCATTTGCTATACAGAATCCTTCAGTTTATATAGTCCCTATTGTTTGTCTCTTTTTGTTTCCATTGCCACTGGATTCATTTTCCCAAACACATTACTGAAACCAGTGTCTCATAACATTTTGCTTATATTTTTTTACATATTGCAAAGTTTCATATCTTACATCTAAGCTTATTACATTTTGAATTAACACTTATGCATGGTTTGAGATAGTACTGTAGGTCATTCTTTTTCATGTGACTGCTCAATTTTCCCAACACCATTGTTTCCAGAATTTTTCTTTTCTCCATTGCACACTCTTAGCTTTTTTGTCATAGATTAACTGTTCATATAAGTGTGGGTTTATTCCTGGGTTCTCAAATCTATTCAGCTGGCTTCTGTCTTTTTTTGTTCCAATGCCATAAAAATACTTTTTAAAATTTTTATCATAACTCGAAATGGGGAGCATAATCAGTCCATTCTTCTTTTTGTAAGGATTATTTGCCTATTTGGGGTATTCTGTGTCTCGATATAAATTTAAATGTTTGTTCTATTACTTTTAATAATGTCATTGAAACATTTCAGAATTCACATTAAGTCTACATATTGATTTGATCAGAGACCAACAAAGACAAGAGAGAGGAGCCATAGGAGAAACAGACTTCACTGCATGAACAGGAAGTTGGTGGAGAGAAAACCCTGGAGGATGTGGTATAAGGCAGAGGACACAACAGAGATGCAAGGCAGGGGGCACAGCAATGCTTTGGAGCGAGGAGGGTGTTTATACCAAGACACAAGAAATGAAACTAATAAGGGTTCAAGACAGAAAGATACTGAAAATGGTTAGGGGGGGAATAGGTTATTTATAAAGATAGTACCATAAGATTTTTCTATGAGAAAAAGTCTGAATTTGATTATAAAAAACATACTATTTCCTTTGGATCTATTTTTTTGGAAATGTCATCTGACTGTTAGCAGAGTGTAGACCCTAGACTATGAGGCAAAATTTGGAGGTCCCTGTGTGATAGAGGTGGACCACTACATTTTTGAAAGAGTGGGTATAAAAGGGTGACCTTGTCCTATTGCAATTTTAATTAATGAGCAAATTCATTAATGCTCATAAAACATGAGAAATAAGTACTTGTAAAATAGTGTAAAAATTATTTCCTGTGTTTCCTATGATCACTGTTTTCACTTCCATACCAAGTTTTTTTTTTTTTAATTTGTTTTTTCTTCCAGTAGCTGCTTTATTATTTATTTCTGTTGAACTCCCATTGGTTTAAATCCATGTTAGTGTTTTGGAAGTATAAGATTTTCACCCTAAGGGTGGGTAACCATAGTACGCCCAGCACTGAAGCACCCATATTCTTACACCATAGTCCATTGTTCTCTCTCCCTACCATGCTCTCAATTATTCCTCTTCCTGTTCCCCACTGGATGCTTCATATTTACTATCAACTTTCAAATATTGGTATTAAAGTTTGCCTTTCTGACCCTTTGACTGACTTCTCTATATTCCACATATAAACGACACCATTCAGTATTTATCTTTCTCCTTCTGACTTATTTCACTTCCCAATATCTCTTCCAGTTCAACCTATGTTGCTGCAACAGGCATGGATTACATTTTTTTTTAAAGATTATATTTATTTATGCATACAAGAGCTGAGGTACAGGCCAGAGGTGAGGAGGGTAAGAAGATTCACTAGAGACAGTGTAGGGAGCAGAAAAGGCAGATTGACTAAAATACACAGTTTAGGGTTGTGGCAGGAGAGGTCTGCTGTGCATATGGGTCCCCTCCCTGAAGGGGCATGAAACTCGCTCTGTAGTAGCTACGGAAGCTCCACAGTGTGGCGCTCAACCCTTTGTGCCACAGGCCCCAAATTACCTTTTTGATTTTGCCATAGCGTTCCATTGTGTGTGTATACAGACCACATCTTTTTGTTCCACTTGTCTGTTTTGGGACACTTAGTTTGTTTCCTTTACAGAGTTTGTCTATTGTAAATAGTGTTGTAAAATAAACAGGCACTTCTCCAAAGATGACTACAGCTAACCAACAGGCACATGAAAAATATTCATCATCACTCATCACAAGGAAAATAAAAAATCAAAACTACAATGTGATTACCACTTTACTTCAGTGAGTATGGCCCACATAAAAAAGATCAGAAACAAGGACTAGCAAGGATTTGGAGAAAAAGGAGCACTCCCACACTGTTAGTGGGGATGAAGATTGGTCCATTCTTATGGAAAGCTTATGGAGGTTTCTCAAAAGATTAAAAATAGATCTGCCATGTAAGAATTCCATCTTTAGGTATATTTCAAAAGAATACAAAACACTGAATTGAAAGGAAACTTGTATTAATGGTACCAAATGTTTTAAGGAACTTCAAACATCCTGTTGTATTCTGGAAAAGTCTATTTTATCCTAATTTAACTGATTAAAACACAGTGTAAAACATTAAGGAGCAGATGGACCTAAAATGTCTGTAGTTGAACCACCATTCTTTAGAAAAAAGTATTTCTCTTCACCTTGGCGTATTTAGAAACAGAAAAGGAAAATTTAAGAGGATAAAGTAGAATATGAAGCATATGGAGTGGTTAAGAAATAAAAGAAGTGTAAAATCGCTGTAGGAAATAGTTATAATACACTCTATCATGAAGTTGTGTGATAGATGCTCTCATTCACCAAAACCAGTGTGGTGCTGCATGCACAGCATGTACTCAATAAAAGCTGTTGACAGACTGGAAACAAACTTCAAAACTTCAAAATCATTTAGCATGTCAGGTTGAGAATTTATCTGTAAATACTGCATTTGTTTTTAGTTAAGATTGAATGTTATATTCAACTATTCAAAAAATCAGTTATAACAAATCCCTAAGGAAAAATTTCTTCATGTGAGTGAATTTTCACCTGACCTTACTTTATTTTATTGTGTCAGACATTTATTATATTGTGCAGAGGGACTGCTTTACGTAATTGTGAATATCTGGAAGATGCTTCTAAAGTTATTTAATTTATGGAATTAATTATAATAATATTAGGATTGCCCTTCAAATTTTAACTAGTATTCTGAAAAATGGCCAAAAATCTAGGATAAAATTTGATATACTTTAGGTAATGTACTAATCATTATTGTATCTGGATTCTAAAGAAGCCACACAAATATAAAAAAGCAAATTGAAGATTCAGATCCATTAAAAGCTCTAAGGTCTCCTAATTTATCACAATCATCAAGACACCTGAAAGAAAAACATCTTGCTGATAGTATTTATGTGTAGGTACAGTACATAAGTAATCTATACTTTTTATCACTTTATATTAGTTAACATATTGGTTCACTAGAGGTAAAATAACCATGAAATTGTTTTTCATACAAAAGTGCCTGAATGCTTTTAGTGGTATAGAAAAATTTTCCAGCTCTCTCCTAAAAGCTTACGTATTAAAAAAAAGGATCTAAAAATATAAAGGATCTGAAAGTAGTATCATTAGTCACTATTTAATAGATATTTTACATCAGTTGGTAATTCTAACACCCAACTGATACTGTAGTATGGTAACAAACAAGTTACAATTGGATGTTATTGTCAGCTTTTGTTGTCTAACAAAACATCCCAGGATTCAGTTACTGAATATATTTATTAGCTATTATTCATTTTAAGTGGACAGTTGAATCATTTGGGTGATTTTTCTACTGACAAAGCTTACACTTACACATTCACCATCAATCAGGGAGAGGTTGGTTGGTATAAAAGAACTACTTCACAAATTTGGAGTTAGAGTTAGTTAAATGCCTAAGATTATGACCTGCAGCCAGATTGGAATTATTCCCATGAAGATGGTTATAGTTTTCATAGAAATAAAGTTAAGGAAATGCCAAAGCACAATTTTCATGCCCTTCTTTGTGTCAGATGTACTGTTGTCCTAGTATTCATAGCAAGTTACAGAATCAAGTATAAATAAGTTTATCTTTCTGAGAATATTGATAGGGACACTGGTGAATAAATGAGTCCATAAAACCTAGATAATAGTTTGTAAAATGCAAACAAATCAGATGCTTATACTTCTGTACTTGAACTAAAGCAATGCATTTGTTAATACGTGTATTTTCTTTATTCAATAAACCATTCAAATATTTACTCATTCAATTCATGGCAAAAAGTAGAATGGCAACACAACTTAGAACCAAGTCCTAAGAATGTTTCCATTCTTCATTATTCCAGTTTAATATTTGGAACTGAATGTCTAGGTATTTAGCAAGAGAAAAACAAAGGATGGTTAGTTCCCCAGGGACATTCTGAGTATATATGAGTGTATAAACACACACACGCACACACTCTCACCACCAGCTGAGGGTAAAAAAAAAATGTAAGTAATAGAAAAAAGATGACATCTCAACTTTAAGACAAAATAACACTGTATACTATTGACTATGCCACTATCCAATTAGAAAAATTCTCTTCCCATGAAAAGAAGAACAGAAGAGTTTAGATACTGTAAGCTAAATTGTGAGAAATATGACAAATTTCACTTGAGAAATAACTTCATGACTACTATTGGGTTTAAACAAAACCCAAAGCTATGTATACATTCAGATTAGGTAAAATAGTAAAGCATGTCATAAATACAAAGAACAGATCAGGGACGTGCCGCAATTACTAAATTAAAAAGGAGACTGTTAGCTGTCGTGACTCTCATGCCGTGGAGGGCTAATTTGAGCACCAAAGTCTAAGCCTGTCAATGCCTCAAAGTTAAGAAGCTGAAACCAAAGGACAATGACAAATAGCCAACTAAGCTGTAAGTGAAAGCCAATCAATAATTTCTTTTACTTTACTTCTTCCTTTTGTCTATAAAAGTTGGGGATTGTTCTAATCATTCTGATTTGGCACTGCTCAAATGGAATTATGAATGCTCAAATCAACTCTTAATATATGTATTTTTAATACACCTCAGTTTGTCTTTTAGTACTACATACCAATAATTATGCACTTAAGAAACCATCCTAAAGAAATTATTCACACAATGTTTCCCTTTAATAATAAACCATTTGGAGAAATGAATACTACTATAGAGAAATGGTCTACATTATAATTAATATCAGGAAAACTACTAGTTATTAAAGCAGTAATTATGAGGATGTTGCTCAAAAAGAAAATATTTAACACTGAATATAAATGCATATGGTATTATTGACACTTTGTGTTTTATATATACACAATTACCTATGTAAGAAAGATATAAACTCTGAGTCAGGGAAGCTGAGTTAATGCATAATTATTTAGAGTAGAAAATATTTTTATATCTATGTATAAAATTTGACATACAGTTACAATTCTGTAAATAACTATATCCTGGATTCTTCAACCAAATTGATAAAAATAATCTAAAATAAAAGCAAATTATATGAAACCAGTTTTACACCTTACCTACCAGTTGTTTCAGTAGAATGTCATTGAATTTAGTCTGCATTAATAGGTTACACTGCAGAGTGGATCAAAACAATTAAGGTGAACATGTTGATAAAAAATAGCTACTAAAAAAAATAAAGGAACAAACAGGGAATTAGAATTTTATTCAAAACTAAAAAAGTTATTCCAATGGTCCAAATCAAACTAAACTGCTAAATACGGTTAAGCATGATACTTATTTAATAGCTTTTCTTTTCTGTGTTCACACAATCAAAGAAAATACACTCAATGTTGTATCTTTATCAGACATGATATTTCTAGGTGAAATGTCTCTTAAATATAATTTAGTAAATTTCAACTTGACTTTCAACCAAATTATTAGTATTCTAGAATACCCATCTCCTATGCCCTGCTATAGAATTACTCAAAATGTTATCAAGCTGAGGAAATTGAAATGGAAATTTAGATGTGGGATGTTTTCAGCTCTGTTAGGAAGCATGCAATTGCAACTGAGCGCTCAGCAGCAAACAATGCTTGAGCCTGAAGGCCTTTCCCAATTTTGTTAACCAGTTCACGTAAATGATTAAAGCATATGGCACTGCTATCTTTTCTTTCCTCTATAAATAAAATGTTAGTAGTATTTAACTTTGACCCAGAAGCACAATGCTATTCTCACTGCAAAATGTCAGTGCCTTTTATTAAGTTTAGGGATATTTCAAGCCAGACTTCAAATTTTAATTGAAGGGAAACACTAAGCATATATGCCAAAATGAAAACAAAACATTGGAGTTTTTAAAAAATCCTATGAATTTATTATTTACGTTAAAAAAATTATCAACTTTACTTTGCCTGGTGTATATGTGTATCTGAAAAGCAGAGTTGCAACTGAAAATGAGCAAAATGAGTGGGCCTCTCTGGTGGCCCAGGGGTTAAGTCTCAGAGCTCCCACTGTTAAAGCTGAGTCAGATCCCTGGTCAGGTACCTAAGCCACATGGCACAGCAGACCTCTCCTGTCTTCTTCTGCTACTCCCCTTACCAGTGTATTTCAGACATCTTCCTGTTCTACTCCCCACTTTGTGGTGAATCCACTCACCCCCTCCCCACCCCCACCCACACACCTATACCTAGAACAAAATGAATAGGAAAATTACTCAGCTGTTATTGTTTCAGGATGAAACATCCCTAACACCCAAAAATGAGACTTGTCAACACAATACCAGAATTTTGATGTTTCAAGATTCCTGATACTGTACTAACTTGTGAGAAAATTCAAAGAATTTAAATAAGTCATGCAACATTGCTTTATATAACAAATTAAAAAGTGATGGTGGGACACAAGATGGTGGTGCACAAAATGACTACGTTGCAGCACTATGAAGCTATCTGCAGCTACCACAGCAGGAGTTCAATCTTAGGCCAGGGATGTGACCTACTTGGCACAGCAAACTGCTCCTACCTTGCCCACTTCTCCCCTCAGCAGTACACTTCAGTTTATCTGCCTGTTCTTCCCCACTCTGTCTCTGATGAAACCTCTCACTGCCCCCTCACTCTGCCCCACACCTCTGGCCTATATGCTCATTCTTATATGCATAAATAAATAATTTTTTAAAAAGTGACAGTAATGACATCTTTATAATTTTGATGTTTACTTGATTAGGAAGGGATTGGAAGAGAATAAAAACTATTGGAATAGTAAGCATCACAATTTTTGCATGTATTGCAAAATCTTAATCTGAAATGGATTGTATGTTTGGGAAACTGCATTGTTATTTGGGTCGAACAATGAAATTATTGTAGTTCTAACCTTTATTTTCTATTATATCATTTTAAAAATGATCTTTGCTATAAAAATCCCCTAAAATATTTTGAGAAAAATCTTACTTATGAAATATATTCTTTTCTGATTTAATTATCATAGTTATTATTCTTAGCCTCAAAGCCATGGACTTAAAAACCTAATATCAGAATGAGTTGCAGGTAAAAAACTTGATTTATAATATTGGACATTGACCTAAGTGAAAATAAAGTCTAGTCTATGACTTCTAAAATGAAACAGTAAACAAAGTTATCTGTAATGAACCATAAAGATGAAACTTTGAGGATGAACAGGAAGGAATTGCCACAGCTAGAAGAGAATATGTATAATTATAATATAAATTTATATAATAAATGTAATATGGAATAATGAGGCTGAAACTAATAGGTCTAGAAACCTTAGAGAAATAAAATACCAAGTTCCAACTGCTATAAGGATTTGCACAATTTGACTTGATCTCTCTTGTTCTTGCTACTCGCCCTTACAAACCTTCTAAACACTCACCATGAGAAAACCTATGTTCTGGATCACAGTTAGGCCAGGGAGGATGACAGCAAAAGTAGTGGTAAGCTAGAATTTAATCCAAACAAATAAAAGCAGAGTCATTCATCCATACGCCACCGTATATTTCCCCAACTGTAGTCAGCCTACAGCTTATAAGCATAGGGATAATGTGTCCCTGGAAGTCACTAAGAATATGATGTTACTTGTTATGCAGAATTAATTTGGGAATAATTGAATAATACAATGTTGGATTTAGCAGTTTCAAATCATGTGGTTATTTTGCCAAAGCTGTTTCAGAAGAATGTCTGGAAAAAATTTTGATTGAGTGAATTAAAAAAAAAAAAAACAGGAGGAAAATGGAGAGAGCATGTATAGCAAACTCATGATATTTTATATAGAAATGGGAAAAATGTAATGGTATGAATTGGGATATGAATGTTGAATAAAATGAAATTTATTTCCTATGTTTCAAAATGGTATGATCTTGTACTTTCACAGTTTAACTTTAAACAATATTTCTTTTTCTCAAGAAAGCCTACACTTACAAATAATGTCATACAAATAAAAGTGTTTTATTAATTTGTTCTACATCAACTAAAACTGAGCCATGGAAATAAGGCAAAGTCTTAGCACTCAGAGCTGTGTTGTATCAGTAGCATCATAATCTGTGTAATCTCTTCTGATTTCCTCCATTAGTTAAATAGAATGACATTAGGAATAAAAGTAATTCCCTCCCACCAATAACTCTTTATGTTACTCCTAAGAATATCTTAAATTTATAGCAAAGATTTTTGCCTCAAAATTTGGAGGTTTAACTAACAATTGTATTCCGTGCATATATCAACTATTAAGTATATCACTGTTATAAATCTTGAGAAATCTTGCTTTACAAAACCTATTTTTCAGACACTAAAATGACAGAGTTTACCTTTTCTTGATCTGATAGGCAATTTCTATAGGAATCTGCAGATGCTGAATCTCAGAAGTGCTTCAAATTCCTTCTTTCTCTACACTCACTCCACAAAATAATAGGAGCAAACAAAAAGAATTTATTTGCCCCTGAGTACCTTTTGCTGTGCCCCCCTTTGACTGTGTGGATATATGTTTACCTCCAAGCTTTCTGTCCTAGACATTGAATATGAACGTGAATGGATTTTAAGAGGATGTAGAAGATGTATGAGCTCCTCACAGTGGTAAGATTATTTGGGTATGAACCCTTTATAGAGAAGAGTGATAGAGTTTTTGCCAAATTCTTTGAAATCATGAAAGCAAGTTTTAGATGTCCCTCCTGAAGAGCTAACTTATCTATTAGATAGAAATTGTTAGATTGTTTCTATTCATCATTGTTTGATTTGCTCCAAAGAAGTTCTTTCCATCTTTCCTATGTTATCCTGATTTTAGAATATGGGAAATATGTGAATCAGGATAATCTTAGCTATCTCATATATCTCACAGAATTATTCTGGTGATCACATCATTTGAAAGTGGGCAGTAGGCCAGGTGCTTCTTGGAAATTTGCAACTATTTTCTCTATGAAGTTGAGAGTCAAGTTTCAGATATGTTCTTATTCCATGTGATAATGACATCCCTTCATTCATTTGATATTTTGTGACTACATTGGTGAACTAGTTAACATAATTCCTATATTTACAGAGTTGATATTTTTGTGACAGAAAAAATTACACCAAGGATCAAATTACTGTACAAAATGGCAAATGCTATGAAAAATAAAATGATAGACTCAGGGGTAACTAGAAGAGAAATCTATTTTGATTATCTGATAAGATAGAAAACTTTTCTGTGGATATGACAACTGAACTGAAACAAGGCTAATGAGAAGGTGTCACAGCAGCAAAAAAATCTATAGGAAAAGCATGCAGAACAAAAGGAAAAGAAAATAGGAATGTCTCAAGAAACAAATGTTGGCATGATTTCATAACAAATTCTAAATTATGCAATGCAGTAAATGAGAACATAGTATAAAGAGACAAGAAATACATTGGATCCTCCTTTGAAAAATATGGATAATCACTTTTGGTAATAGTAGGTTTCAAATAACAAACTTACATCCAAAAGAGTCTGTCAATTTGTAATAAGAGACACAGTATCAAGAAAAGGAATCACAATGCTAAATCATGTGGATATAACAAAGGTGGCCTCTGGAATAAAAATAGACATAAATATATGGAATAAAATGAACACCTAGGAAAACCCACGTTAGCTGCTTGGTTGGTCTACACTATCTCAAACACCTACATTTTAGGTAACATCTTTATGTTCCATGCATTATTTTTTCCTAAGGTTCCTTCTCTACTTACATTTTCACTGAGTTAATACTTGTTTGCAACACTGTATATGACTCAGAGGTCTTTTCATTTTAATGATAGTTTATTTAGCTGTGCAGAAGCACATTAACTGTAATGTAGTCCTTTTATTTTTGTGTTTTGGTTCCCATTTTTATTGTTGTCAAGTTCCCAAAGACATCTATGAAGCCAATGTTGTGATGTTTTTGTCTATGGCTTTTTTCTATGTGTTTTATGGTTTCAGGTCTTAAATCCAAGTCTTTAACCCACATTGAGTTATATTTTGTATTTTTAATAAACTTTGTTACCTTTTAATAGTTCGATTTACAGAAAAATTGAAAAGGTAATATCGACAGTTCCCATATAGCCTATACTTGGTTTCTTAAATACTAGCATCTTATGAGATATCATGCCACAATTAATGAACCAATAATGATACATTATTATTAACTAAATTAATAATTAATTTAGAATTCCTTAAAGTCCTTTATCTGTCTCAGCATCTCAGTCAGGTTACCATATAATAGCTAATCATTATTTCTGCTTCAGAAGCTCTTGACTATGACACAGTCTTGAATTTCCCTTGAGTTTGATGACCTTTACAGTTTTTAAGACTATTGATCAACTATTTTATAAAATGTCTATCAATTTTTATTTTGTTGATTTTTTTCATGACTTGACTAGGGCTACATAATTTCAAGGGAAAGATCACAAAAGTAAAATATCAACTTAATCACTTCATAACAACTCAACTGTTGATGCTGACATTTCTCTCCTGGCAATGAGATTTCTTTCCTATAAAGTTATTGCCCTTCCATTTTCAAATCTGTATTCTTTGGAAGAAAGTTATGAACTATAGCTTACACTTACAGAGAGAGGAGTTATACTTCACCTGATTGCTCTATTCTTCCTCACTGAAGAAAGACCATTTACATAAATTATTAGGAATTGTCCACATGGGAGATTTGTGTATTCTCCTCACTTATGGATCCATCTGTGATATTAGTATGGATTCATTAACATGTGTTTTATACTATGGTTATAATCCAATTTTGGTTATGGTTATAATCCAACTTTAACTTGTTTCATCTTTGGCCATTAGGCATTCATTCTGTTTGTTCCTAGTCCTTTAACATATCCCATCAGTGTGGGGTTTTTTAAGGCTTTCTTATATTTAGACACTACAAGATGCTTCATGTTTATTTTGTATATTTCCTTCTCCACTCCTAAGATTCACCAATTGTACAAAATCACTGGATCCTTTTATATCTAAATGGTATTAGAAACCAAGATTTGATATTTGGTAGAATCCTTTTTAGTAAGATAGCCTTGCTTTTAGTCCTTCTCAGCAGATTGAAGGATATGCATATATATTCACCTGTATCAATATAGAGCTAAATACGATTCCATACTGATATCTTCAACATAAATCCATTACTACATGTGAAATTCTAGCTTTCTTCCACAGATAATAGATTATCTGCAATCTCACATTTTAAGTGTGAAAAATCAGACTCCCATAACTTGGCATCTATTTACTTAATTGTTCAGTTCCCATAAACACGTATAATTTTATTAGAAGTGCCACCCTATACTCCCTTAGGAAATAACATCATCAACTAACATACATCATTTTTTTTCTTTATTTATGTATATTTGATGTCAATTGTGATCCCCATGGATCTCCCACCACCATTTTACCAGTGCACCATCACGTACTTCAGTCCCTTGTGCTCTTTTGGGTAGCATACATCATTTATGTAAAACATTTCTTTCCTTTAGTGGTACAAACTCTGCTCCTTTCTAAAGATACTTAATCTAGATTTTTCCTTGACTCCATTCAGTGATATAATTTCCAACATTTGTAAAACAGGTCTATTCTCATCTTAAAGTTTATACTCTATCTTTCTATCTTATAACTTACTAAATGCTTTTATTAAATTTGTATACACTAAAATCCCCTCTTAATTTTGCAAAGCTCTTATTGGTTTTTACAACTGCATAGTATGAAGTATGAGTTAACAATTACAGTATCCAGCATAAGTTTCTTTTTTTTTAAGATTTATTTATTACTGCATACAAGAGTTGGGGTACAGGTAAGAGTAATGGGAGGTGAGAGCATTCACCATACACAGAGCGGGGAGCAGAACAGGCAGATCGACTGAAATACACTGCTGAGGGGAGCAGTGGGCAAGGCAGGAGAGGTCTGCTGCGCCATGTGGTCCCCTCCCTGGCCAGAGATCAAACTGGTCACCTCCCTGGCCAGAGATCAAACTGGTGCTACTGTGCCATGGATGCTTCACCAGGTTTGCCCCTCCAGCATAAGTTTCTACACCTTAAAAATTCTCCTATATTTCATATATTCAGCCACCCTTCCAAACCTTGGCAACTATTAATTTTGTTATAATTTCTTTAGTTGTATCTTATAACTAGAAAAATATAGTATACAGTCTGATATATATCCTCTGGTGAGTAACCCTTTGTTATAGAGAAATATTTCTCAATGATTAGTATTTTCCTTCCTGTCAGAGTCAAAAGGAGTTATTTCTTGAATCTTTACTATGAGAATATAGTCAAGCTCCTATAGGTAAAAATCCAACAAGAGGGGACCTCAGACCTAAGACTGTGACCTCTCCATTAGTTTCTTACTCTCATGCTAGTTCACATTCAACCTTGCAGAACTGATAAAAACGTCATTAAGTTTTGCGACAAGTTCATGTTTCCCGTGACTTTTGGTCCACATTTCAGAGTGACGGTTTGCCCAGCAACTTCAGTTATTAATTTTCTGTTTGTTTGGATCTACAGTGTAATGAATGACATGTGTGACAACCTGTGCTATTTTGATGATGACGCTAAAACTGGAAGTCCCACTGCCTTTTTTTTTTTTTTTTCACTAAATACATTAAAAACTCTTGAATTTTCTTTGTTTTTGCATCCTTGGTTTTCCATTGACTTTTTTATTCTTGTGGATTAATTTTATATGTGTGTAGCATAACATTCTCAAAGAACAAAAATATTTTTCCCTCTATGTCCTACATGCTCATTTTGCCTTTCCTTTTATTGTATTATTTCCTTTTGTTGTTCATAGAACTTTGATAAACTTATTATCTGAAGGAATGATTAATATGTTTAAAATAAACATTTAAAGTAAAAAAGGAATTTTAGGGTTTTTTCCTACTTAATAAAGATATACTATGCTAATTTAAAAGTTAAAATCAATTTTATACTTGTGTTCTTTGTGACATAATGCAGTGGAAATGAACCATTTCAAGATATTCAAACCTATAGGCTAAAACAGTCTCTGGAGATCATATAGGACCAAGGTGACATTAATCACAACAAAACCTACTGAAACCACCAACAGAGAGTTTATGAAGTGATAGAGAAAATAAATTTTATTCCTTTACAAATGTCTTTACCATTTACTTACTTTTACTGTGAGAAATATAATTTATAATAAGTCTTGAAATAAAAGTTTCATATAAAAACAAAAACATCACTAATTTGTAATTGTTGATTAAAAATGTCAATAAAAGAATTAAAGATTAAAAGTTCACAACACATTCCTTAATTTTATCCTTTCCTCAAATATAATTCTGTATAGATGTTTTATTTTTCCCTTCCAAAGTCTGGTCAAAGCCAAAGAAATAATTTTAAAACATTCTTATCCTGACACCACATTCATATTCTATCATTGAAGGTGGTACGTTATGTAAAAGCCCTGCATGTGAAATAAAAGTTCCTATTTTAATATTTGAGTCTTTTAGACTGACATCAGCCTCCACTGAACTTCTAATTATACTTCTCCAAAAGTATTCATGTTGTTTTCAAATAAACTATTGACAGAAAAAAGTCATGTTTTCAGAACTTAGCTAACAAGAATTCACTCTTATAAAACAACTAAGTAAAATATTTTATTAGGTCTCTTTTGTTGCCTAGACAATTTTTAAGAGACAACTTTGGAACAGGCACTAACTTGCAGACTGTCCAACCAATGAATGCATTAAAGTAATAATACAATTTTAACCTAGGAACAGAATATTAAGTAATCTAGTTAATTGGTTGGAACTATGAGCCATGGACTATTAGATTCTAATCTGATACTGATACTATTTACTGACACATTCTAGGTTATAGAAAACTAAAATTATTATTTTTACCATTTTTATTCATTCCAAGAGTTACTGAGTTTTATATTTACCCTCAGTAATAAGCTTTATTCAATAATAAATGTTGTTTAAAAGGCAATATTATGTTAGTGGACTCAATGATTTCTCAATCAGATCTATACTGAAACCAATGCAGTATATTCTAAGGATTTTTAAAAGTTTATGTATCTGGATTGATGTGAACTGAATGGTTCACAGAGATAAGATCTATCTTAGGATGTACCAAATAGCCCCATATGAATAATTTAAAATGAATTGCATACAGATCCAAATTTTGCAGTGAATCCAAGCAAATTTAACAGCTTTTGTTAAGCAAAAGTGTCATCTGCCATAACAACTCCCACAATGTAACACACAAACTGCAGACAAAAGTTCTTTCATGCTCCAATGTGTATGTTTATGCCTCAGGATCTGCTAACACTTCTCAAGTGGAAAACATTTGCTGTTGAAACAAATAGTTTCTTTATAAATCTCCAACTGGGCTGTGAAGACACTGACAATTCTGTTCATCTTAGAAACGATCATGATTCAAAACTCAGCCAAGAAAAAATGTTGTTTTCCATAAAAATTATTTTAAGTTTTAAACTTCAAAAAAAATCTTTTTATATAACTATATATTAATTGTGTTCATTTATTTTTTCAATATATTTGTCTACTCTGCAAAAGGTACTTGGTATTTAAAAATGAGGAAGAAAAGGAGATTAAGAATTTACATGACTACCCTCACATAAACAGACTGACTACAGTACCTTTGAAAGGCATACTGTAAATAAAAAAAAGTATATATATATATGTGTGTGTGTTCATATATACATTAAGAATATGTACTTAAGTTTATATATGATAAATGCTTGCATAAAATAAAGTCAGTTGCATACTAAGAGCATTTAATATGAACAATTCTACTAAAAATTAAGAGAGAATCAACAGTATAGGATGGAGCATTTAGACAGATGTATTGAGACCTTTAATGACTTCTGAATAGAGTTGGATATGTACAGACTAAAAAAAAGTGTTCTTCAAGTATAGATTGCAAGGGAAAAAACCAAATTTATATGGACTATTAAAAGGAAATTTAGAAACGTTTGGCTAAAGTAAACATTTCATGTAAGAAAAGAGAAGTAATATAAGTAAAATATGCTAGCAGTAGAAGAATGTTTTGTTTAATATTGGGACACACTTTCACTGAGACTATTGAGATTGAGGAGGCCAACAAAAAGGCTGAAGTGGGTAACTGGAACCAATGTGTTGGAAGAGACTAGATGACAAAGAGAAATGAGGTTGGCATAGCAACTAAAACACTATTGCTGTTGTCTAATTATAGCATTATACTAATTTTTCTAAGAATAATTTCTTGTTGCTTGTTGAAAGGGGAGTATTTTTACATTATTATTTTGAAAATGGAAAAACTTTCAAAATAGCAGAATAGGCACCTCAAATTATGCCACTGTAAAATAAGTACCAATTCTTTGTGTGTAGAGAATATTTCAATGTAGTGAAATAATCTGAATAGAAATGTAAGTATATATTTCAGCACTCCAGAAATTAAATTCATTTTTAACACTTCTTTTTCTGAACATGTACTGTAGCTCCAGTTTCAAAACCACTTGGTGATACCTAAAAATACAAATTTCTTGTTTATTAAATCAGAATTCCTATAAGTGAAGCTCAGAATTTACCTTTTTACAATACAAGAGATAGATATTTTTAAATATTTTTTTAATTTTTTCATTAAGAGTAAATTTACATTAGTACTGTATATGATAGCTTCACACCTCTTCAGATGCACATCAAAATAATAGTTATAGAAATTTCCTTAGGTGTTGTTTAACAATATGCTTTAAGTCAACTGTCAATAAACAGCTTTTTAAATGATGAAACATATATGACTAGAAATATTTTCTACTGACAAAATATCACCTTGGCTTTTATCATGATTTCACAAGCCCTTTGAAGTAATCACAATAATGATAATAGTTATTAGTGACTGAATTTCAACTTAGTCAAATAATTTTATAGATTTTTTAACATTTTTTCCTGTATTTTGATGTCAAATATATATAAATAAAGAAGGAAAAAATTATAGATTCTTAAGGACAAAGGCATACATTGAAACTCCATCTCGGAAAAGGTTTTTTTTTTCTTTTTCTATATATACTTTTAGACATTCTCCTGTGATATTATTTTTACTAATTGAAGAATTAAAAGAAATTTATTTCCATACTATATGCTATTATTTAAGAAGTTTGTTTTAGCTTTTACACAGAAGAGTAAAAGTACTCTTTAAAATGCAGGAAAATAATGTAAAAATTATAACTGTTCACAGTGGGAGAGAAACCATTAAAAAACAAAACTGTGTTGCTTTAGTGTTGGTGTTATCTTTTGTGAATCAACTATTAATGTCATACATAATGATACAACTAAATAACATAAATGTTCCAAAAGTCCAAAACCTAATCTACTTTGATTTACTTGATGGGTTCTGAGTCTGACCACATACTGCATCTCAAATGAACAACATTTTCCAGCCATCCTAGGAAGAGGATAATGAAAACAGGAAATGTTGACTGGGGTCAAAATATATGCAGAAAAAAGGGAACAAATACATTCCTCTCTCTGGGGCTTGATTTGTACTGACTTTTAAATATGGAAATGACTCAAAGTGTTAGATTTAGATTTTAGGTTAGATTTTAGCTATCTTGTTCCTTGTAACTAGTCTGATAGTTACGTAGAGATATGGTTTAGAGATTCAGAAGTATGGAGCATATGTGATTGCCAGAGAATGAAAATACCTGTGTCCATTGAGAGCCAGCCTCATGAGAAATTGGCAGACGAGGTGCCAGTGTGACTGCAGGTTAAGCCAATTTTAGTGAAAGAACTCATATGAGGTAAGAAAATACAGCATG
Source organism: Galemys pyrenaicus (assembly GCA_019455555.1). Lineage (NCBI taxonomy): Eukaryota > Metazoa > Chordata > Mammalia > Eulipotyphla > Talpidae > Galemys > Galemys pyrenaicus. The sequence goes on from JAGFMF010012105.1 coordinate 5,775,112, forward strand.
TGAGTGGAAATCATTTTCTAGTGACTATTTCTGATCAAGATGGTCTCTTTTATATTTTGGATGTTCAAGGGAATATGGAGATGATCTATGGGTATTTGGTGGTAGAGAGACTTAGTAACTGATAAAAATCACTTATTGTCCATCAATTAAATTTTAAGAAGTAAAATAAGTTTGTTCCTTAGAAACACATTAAGAACCATGGCATTTGGTTAGACTTTACTGACTGGGTTTAAGTTAAAACCCTGGTCAATAATTTCAAGAGTGTTACCCTTTTTTTTGGCCAATGCTGTCAAATAGAGCTTATAATACCTAAGAAACAAGTAAGAAAGTTTTGTACAACTTTTCCCCATAGCTTATAAACATGTCTATTAGGTAGTGTTCCATGATACATGGTTATAATCACATATGCATAGTACATGAGATTTGCAGGTCAGGCTGGAAACCCATTTGGAGAATTTTTGTTGTTCTAGTGTCTATTGAGAACATTTATCCTGACTCATGAGCATAATCTTGAGACCTATAGAGTCTCTTAAATAGTTCCCCTCGTGTATTTTTCAAAGTATGGTAGGAAGCACAACTGTTTAAAAAGTTAGAGAGCTGGTAGACAAGTATTTGTGGGAAATAACATATATCTGAACCCTGACATTACATTTGCCTTAATCGTTATCTGAGGAGAGCAGCCATAAAGAAATTTCTGTAATTTTATTCATTTCAACTGAATCTTATTGGAGCATAGAAATCTATTTTTCATGCTAATTCTATTATCACACTGACTAACATGCTTTTAGATAATTCTACTAAAATAAAAGGTTATGTCCTTGTTATCAAATAAATGGGTTCTAATTCATTTTCTTATTTGAGTAGGTAACCACCAAGTTTTGTTTTTAATTTAATCAGATGATAAAATACATAGAAAGAAATCTAGAAAAACTCTGATCTTGATGCTTAAAAAAAAATTCCAGTTTAATTCATTTTCAGAATTTCCCAAGCAAAACTCTTCCTAAGTCATTATTTTAAATTTGGCTAAAAAGTATTGCTGAGATTGGACCAGTCATTAATAAAGGAATCTGCTCATTTCCCTTACTTCTAAATGGAGATGAGGACTAACCAGATACATTAAAAATTATTCTAGTTATAAATAATAATTCTACATTATCACATTATTAATCTTAGACTTAGCAAGAAGTACTTGGAAAAAATATTCTAAGGAAAAAAACCTTCCTAAAAATGTACAGTTTATTTCTTTTTAAAGAAATAAGAGAAGGGGACATAAGATTATTTAGTAGTAGCCAAAGAAGACCCAATTAAAATTTGCAAACCTATTGATTCTACTGCTGCTTTGGTTGATATCACATGCGTACCTTGCTCACAAATAAGACAAAACAGAAAAGGAGCTATTGATTTTTATATGATATTTCCTGTATCTTTTTTTACCAGTACATGCAAATTGTTATGAAGTAAACTTAAAGTAAGTCTTCTAGGATAGACAAGGAGTCAATAATTCTGTATCAGAAAAATAACACTAATGAGCTCAATATATTTCATTCCAATTGCCTTTAACAAATATACTGTCATCAAATAAGTGATTTGTATTTTGAATTTTCCAAATTCAAGATAGGCCTAAAAACTGTCATTTATTTATACCTGCAATATTCCACTTAGAATATGTATTTAAAAAATAACCTAACATTCATATTAATAACATAGCTATAAATATGCCAATGAAAATTCCCCAGTTTTATGATTGTCTATGGAGAACCCTTATTACTCAAATGAAATATGTAGAACGTAGCCTGAATAAATAGAGGCATTTATAATATATTCAATGATATGTTGCTATTTAATCTCAAGTATATAAACCAAAAAAACTACTTTGATTTTGATTTTTTTTTTTTTAGGAATGCAAATATTTTCTAAATTTAGATGCAGAAAAATGTCATGAATGGCTAAGTCAACCTTAGGAAAGAAGAGAAAAGAGAAATATTGCTCTTTTGAATATTAAGACATGATATTTAAAGCCATAGCAAGAAAAACAATTTGTAATTGCCACAAGAAGATAGAAAAATAGGCTATCAGAAACATCCAAATGTAGACATGAAAATCTGCATCAAATAACAATGGATATTACAGATTAAGTATAAAAGTGGAAAACTGTTTCATTTAATAAATTAGACTATTTTCTTGACATCAAAAAATGTTAAAAGCTGGCTAAAGATAAAAATAGGAAGATGAAACTAATAGCAAATAGGAAAAAAATGAACAATTTTTACCCAGATGCAGAAAAAGAATTATTAAGCAAAACATTAACAGAATGCATTCCAAATAATAATGATGAATTTGATGACATAAGTAATATATTGTGATAAGTGAAAGAAAGGTGTTCTTAACCAAAGTTAAAAAGATAAACAACTTTTGAAAGACATTAATTCCAAAAAGTGGAAACTCAAAAAAACTATTTGATTACACGAAAGAGTTCAAAATTAGCAAATAGTGAAATCTAAGTTAATTATTTAGCTATCATTTTGAATCTAATTATCCAGAAAAAAAGAAACAAATGGGAATCTGCATAAATTTAGATGTGGTAGATATTTATAGTATAGGAACTCGCATGTCCTGTCACAGTTTTAAAGAGTCGGGACTGGGTGAATCTGGACAGTAATTTGGCAATCTTAGTCAAGTTAATTATATGATTTTTATAACCCAGTAATTTTGCTTCAAGGTCAATAATCCACAGAAATTCTCACAAAAGTTTATAGAGAGATATAAAATAAGATAAGAAAATATTTCACCTCCACCTACACACACTCAAATATATATGTATGTATGTATCTATGTATGTATGCATGTATGTATGTATAAAACATATACATATCTGGTGATTGGGGACCCAGCACTCCCCTGGGGACATGCTGAGGTACAAGTTGTGGAGAATTGCAAGGCAAGACTGCTGCCCAGTGGGCAGTGCTCTTGCTTTGTATTAGCAATAATACACAAGCATGATTGCTTATGTGACAATGGCAAGAGAGGCAGGATTCAGGGGAATACCTTTAAGGGGAACAGGACTTCAAAGGGATCAAAGTGTAATACATTTTATGGGCTACATGAAGGGGACATGTTGGCTATGTATCCAGGGAGAGCGTCCTGTGCAGGTATTTGGTGTAATTTCTGAGCTTCACCCAGACTGTCTTTGTCCCTGACCACACAATCAGTCAAAGGCTACGTAGGCATCCCTGGTCACCTGTGATTTGGGTAGTCACTGTGACATATAAGTAAGCAGTCTTGTTAATACCAAAAAGCTAGTGTCAGCAATCATGTGTATGGCAAGAATGTGACATGGCAGACTGTGGGCTGTGGAAGACTTTTGTGCAAAGTAAAGGTCATAAATTCAAAGATAAAGAAAAATAGCGGGTGCACATGACTTCTTCATTTCTGTTTTAAAAAAACTACCAATTGCTGAATTTAACTGGATTTCCTCTGGAAAACTGAGCAGGTCACATGATGTGTCTTGGTTGGAGCCATGCTGGGTCAAGAACACTGAAATAATGGTTGCTGTGAATGACGGCGATGTTTGCTGCTATTAGAAGATAGGGATTTTTAAATTAGTGTTTACTGAGTTAATATTGGTTTAATAATTGTATTATAGAAGTGTAAGGTCCCCCAACTTTGTGCACAGAGTAAATATATTTAAGAATATTATCCACGGGCCTCCCTGGTGGCGCAATCGGTTAAGCAATGCACTATGAAGCAGAATGCAGCCGCTACAGCACAAATTCAATCCCAGCCGCCAGCCAGGGAGGTGACCCACATGTCACAGCAAACTTCTCCTGCCTTGCCCACTGCTCCCCTCAGCAGTGTCTTTCAGTCAATCTGCCTGTTCTGTTCCCCACTGTCTCTGGTGAATCCTATCACCTCCAGCACCTCTGGCCTGTACCCCAGTTCTTGTGTGCATAAATAAATAAATCTTTAAAAAAAAAAAAAGAATATTATCCAATTTTTAAGTTAAAATTTTAATGTAATTTGTAATTTGTTGTAAAACTTTTAACTTAAAACTTGAATTACTCTACTTAAAAATCAAGGGAATTTTAATATCAAATTTTAAGGAGGCATTGATTAATGCTTAATACCATTCTGAAGCTTAATTAGCTAAATACAATTTACATTTTAAAAAGTATTTATAAATTTAATATATTCAATTTACTTTTCATTATTTTAATTGTTTGACTACCAAACAATCTTATCAAGCACTAAAGTAAATCTTATAAATCAGCTAATATTAAACTTATAAATAAGCTGATTAAATTTTCTCTAGTGTTTCAACATTGTTTATAAATTTAGAATAACAAGAATAAAACTACAAATCTAAATTACTGTTACTGATTTTAATTTAAAATGGGATATGCATTTCCTCAGACATATTGACACAAATTTTCTAAACATTTAAAGTAAACATTTTAAAGTACCAAATATGCACAGATTATTCCTTAATAATGATATAAGAAATTCATCATTCTAGCAATGATTTTATATTCTTCGTAGTTAACACATATTTTCAAACTCTGAAAAATTGATACTTGTCTTCTCATTTTAAGCAATTTCATGTTTCCATCATTGTATTATTGCCTAACAATTAGAGAGACTCCCAGGTAGGGCACTGGTTTAGACATTGCTTAATAAAGGAGAAGCATACTATATACTATCATAAAGAACATATGAAAGAAATTCATCTTTTAAAGGGTTTAAGAATTGTGTCCATATTTTTGGTTTCTAGTTAAATAAATTTTCAAACTCTGGTAAGATTTTCAATAATATTATTCACTAATCCAGTTGTGTTTTATATATATTTATCTCTCTTCTTAATTCTAAGTAACTTTTCCATTGGCATATTTTGTATAACTCCATCTTCTTATGCAATCACAACTTGTAGTCTTTCTAGTGAGGAATAAATATCCCTTGTATTTGAATCCCTTGCTCAGAAGTTGAAGTTCTATCTGGGGTATATAATTCTTATGAGACTAAGAAATATCTATTAGAGCAGTAAGAACAAAAAGAACCCAACTTCTTCACAAGAGATTAGTTTCCAAAAGAAAGAGGTGTTTAATTAATTTTGTTCAGTCAGAAGTAAAAAAAAAAAAATGCTTATGGTGACTTTCCTGTTTTCTGTAACCTATTACATTTACTGCAGTTTTTTCAGCTGTCTGTGAATGTTATATGCCAAAAACTTGAGTGTTTTCCTATTGACTCTGGACTGATTCTTAAACTGGTTCTTATTGTCTAGCTTTTATTTTTCACAATTCCTTTTATGTTATATAAAGTCTGCCTAAATAGGATGATTTATCTTTACCCTAGTACATTCCTGAAGTGTTATGTTAGTGTATTTTTTCTCTTAATATTATAGATTATAAGTAGATAATCAAATTTGTGTGTGTTTTTTTTTTTGATGTTGCATCTTAATGAGTAAATAAGCAAGAAAATCAATAAAAATCAATCTGGGTAGTTTAGGAAGGAAAAGAGAGTAACCTATTCAGGCTCTATACAGCCTAGAATAAAATTTTCATTAACTTTATAAAGACATTTTTTAAACTGAAAAATTAGGACAATATACCTTAATTTTTATACAATTATATTTAACCAAATTAGATTTTTTGTAACATGTTGGGACAGAGTATTTTGTTTGCTATAGGCATCCTCTCTTTAAAAATTATCATGATAGAAGATTGATTTTATTTTGTGGTAATGACTGAGACTATACCCCTAAATCATATATAGTGTTGTAAGCCAAAATAAACGTCATACTTTAAAGGTGTCTCCCTGGTGGCACAAGGGGTTGAGCACCGCATGATGGGGCTTCCACAGACACTTCAGTATAAGTTAAATCTCCAGCCAGGGAGGTGAACCACATGTTGCAGCATACCCCTCCTGCCTTGCCCGCTGCTGCCCTCAGCAGTGTGTTTCAGTCAGTCTGCCTGTTCTGCTCCCCACTCTGTCTCTAGTGAATCCTGTCACCCCCCATGCCCCTGGCCTGTACCCTAGCTCTTGTATACAGAAATAATCTTTTTAAAAAATACATTAAAAACAGAAAATCTTCTGAATCATTCAGTGTTGTAAATAAGTTACCTTACTGGGAAAATATATAATTAAAACATAAAAGAAAACACTTTTAAAGACAGATTTTTAATATATCTTTAGCAACTTCACTTAGTACAAATCAGTTAATAAGCATGCTATGTCAATTATTTTCTCTAAAAATTTACCTGTTCAGTATATCAAATATTTTGTAATAATAGTGGTTAAGAACTATTTTATAATCAGAAGACTGATACTTTCTACAAACAGAAGAACTAAAACACACGTTTCCCTCCCGTTTCAAAAGAATATAATTTCTACAAAACATTTCATGATTCCAAATGGTGTAAATTGAAGAAGCAGTTAGCATTAACTTACATGGAAAAAACTGAGTGTTCCAAGAACCCAAAAATAACTTACCAAATTAAAAAAAAAAGCATCTAAAGCCTAAAATAATGCTAACATACAGTAAAAGCAAGAATGTATAATAAATCCATAACCTGTATAAAGCAGTTCCTGGGAAAGGGGCTTAACTATGACATTCTTCTTATTCTGGGCATCCACTACCTCTATAAAGACTGTTGCAAAACAAATGGTGAGAGATATTTTGCTTTTAGTCCTAATCCTTTTTGGATTTTTTATTAAAACAGAAACTAATGTAGTTCTTTTGTACAGGTGAAGTGCTTTGTTAACTTTCAAAAAGCTGGGCTATCTGTATTCTAAATCTAATAATGAATCCTTTGAAAGGAGGTTGGGGAGTTTATCCACAGAAAGACATTTCAATTAGTTCTTACATTTTTCCCTCTTTAATTAATATTTTGACTTTTTCCTGCCTCAAGGTGACATTGTTTTGTTATCAAGGACTTGACAGGATTTTTAAATGAAAATAATCATGTCTACCCATTTAAGGAATAGGTGGCCCAAAAATCTATTCAGAAGGGTGCATATACATATATATACACATATATATATTTAATCTAAATATATATTTCCTTTTGAAAACTACATTATGCTTTCTAGTTATAAAAAAAGGAACTAAATTAAGGAATTGAGTGTATTTATTAAACACCTGCATTTCTAGCTATGGTTTTGCTATTCAAGAACTAGTACACTTTAAATTGAAGTTTCAACTTCCTGAAATTCAATACATAATCATAGGTATTACTTAAAATGTTCTCTAATTCCTATGTAGTAATTTTGTAAGAGTATTGACATTCTAGGGTTTGCATTAGATTTTTTTTTTAATGTAAAATTTTCACTAAGTGAAAAGCAAAAAGAAAGTGTGGTTCTATTATAAAATATAATAAAATTATAAAATGATATTAAAAAGGGAAACTGACATGATATATGTTCTAATTGTTTTGTTAGATTCTGTAGTCATAAAATTTGTTGCATATACAAATATATGAGAAAAATAAAGGTTTTAAAATGTATATATGGTTTATCGAAAGTGTATATATGGTGATTAATAAAGTTAATATTACTTTTAAACACGTTATTCCTCAATCATAAATAAACAAAAAGTGAAAACATGTTGAATTACAAGCAATCCATCATATTAAATGTTTATACATTTTGAATGAACAATGTAAATACCAATATTTATAGTTTTTAATGTGACAAATAATCTGTATCTGTGTGTAAATTTATTCAATATGGGCTGCATTCATGACATTTCATAAGCAACTATAGATTAATACATCCATGTTGTGCTTATTTGATCTTCATAGTAGAGGAAATAGTCTCAAGAAGCATGTTAAACAGAAATGGAATAACATCAAAACTTTTTTCAACAAGATCAATATATTCATATTTAACTTTCATCTAAAATGATGCAAGTTGTGTACATTTTAAAAATTCATCTTCAGTTCTCTCATCAGTAGCTAGTTCCACCAATTTATCTTAAAGAATTTAAGGCATAACCAAAATTACATCATCCTTCAAAGAAAGAAAAGAAATCTGGATCCATGAATTTCCTATATATGGATTTCCTTTTAATGGAAAATAAAATCAAAGTCATCTAACAAATGACTAAGGTTTCCTTACTCACTATTTTGCAAATATTCAACATAACAATATATACTATTTATGATTGGTAAATTATAGAAAAGGTCATAACAATCTATAGACACTGTCATCCTCACTTCTATCTTTTGTACATATCTTTGATTTTATCTGCCATTGAATGCATGTTCTTCTTCATTACATGGAGGTAAAAAAAATATTGAAAAAATAAAATAAATCAAACCAATACTCCAACCAGGCTAGCACATTAACTTCCTTAGAAAGTTATGACAAAGTCATTTTATCTTGAAGAATTATTTAGAATTTGTTCCATATTCCAAGCACTTTCAATTGAACATTTTTCTCAAGTAACCATAATACTTGTATATGCATTACCAGTTGTCCATGATCATCTTCTATATAATCATAAAATTAAAATAATACTCTAAAATATAATGCATTAGCCTTTACACAAGTCACATCTCAATCATATATATGGTGAATAGCTGACTTTTTGTTCTTTAGTGATACTTTTTCAGTGACGAAGCTGTACATCAATTTATACTGTACAGCATAATGACTAGCCCACAGAACATACTGCTCCATAATACTTAAATTCTAAGTCCCATTTGTCGACAGTGTTATCTTTCATAGTTTTACATGATTAAGCATTAGTTGTTTGTCAGCAATTAATCTGAAAAACAGTTCTTCATTTTACCATAATTATTTAAATTGCATAAATCCTAAAAGAAATGCCATGCTATGTTATGAATTAATGAAGTTGCACTAAAAATGCTAGCTCTGTTTTTTTTTTTCTTTTATAGATTGGTCTTCTGTCATAACTCAGTTCCTGAATATGTCAAATTACAGCTTTATTGAAAAATGGTACTTGAGTCATACACTTTGCCATAGAAACATTTCCATATAAACTAATACAGTCATTCACTAGTTTCTCAGTAATTATATATGATATTTTTATTCTTAGGAAATCAAAGTGTTTCATTATACATAGTCTTTAAAGCAGTAATGTCTATATGTGAAATACTGAATATCTGCTACTGTCAGATTTTTATTTCAATACTTTCTCTTTCAAAGAACTCTTGTGGTTTTTGGATATATTTCTTTATGCTGTGTATGTAAACACCACTTAAGTTTTGATGGTTTAATTGCTTTAGTAGCTAATTCATCTTCTCAAATAATACTTTCTTTCTATCACTTCATCACCAATTATAGCTACCAAATAATTTAATATATGAGGGAAAACAGTTCTAAGTAAAACTAGTTTGACTTCTTTTGGTATTCATTTATTTAAAGCAACTTCCATTATCACAATTTAATATACTGCTGAAAGGAAAGGTACATCATGTCTTTACAAAAAAAAAAAAAGTAATGAATTTTTTGAATGGATAAAATAGAATTAAATTTTCATCATTCCTTGAAATAACTTTCATCATTACCATTTGATATACTTTTACTGAAGAAAGATGTATTATTTTTTGACAAATCATTATTTTTGTGAATCTTTACCATCTTCAAATTAAGGTCAAAAAGTTTATCCCTTAATTTATGCAAAAAAGCTTAGCTATAAATTTTATTTATTTAATATTAAATTAGCTGTAGATTTTAAACATTACAGATGAACAAATGATAGTGCTTTGGAAAAGCTGATGTCTCTATGCTAGTCATATCCATAGAGCAGTAATTCTGAAATCAAAGTCATTTGTTTACAATTAATATTACAAACTTAATAGCTTAGGCAATAAAGTGGTCCAGGTCATAAGAATATTGAGGGTAAAGTCAGGGTGTAATGTGGATAGAATGGAGATGGAAGCCAGAGTTTGGAAAAATGGAAATATTTATATGCCATTACTATATCTGTCCCCCTGTAGCTTCACACTGAAGCTATTAGATAGTAACACTCTCAGAGATATTTCTACTGCCCTGTATGCCTTCCATATCAAGTACTAATCTTTAGCACTCCACTGAAATTAGTACTATTGGTGCAAGGACATTTCAGGTTAATCAATTATGTGAAATGTAATTTTTGGCCGCCCTTCTATATATACCATATTTCTTTGATTCTAAGACAACTTCTATTATAAAATGCACTATCAATAGTAGTTTTAGATCAAAACTTCTACCACATTCAATGTATATACTGATAGAAAATTTATCTCAATTTAAGAAAATAAAATAAGAATACTTGGATACTCTATCCTTGAAAAACATAGATCAAAGCTTCCATTTCTCTGCACTTGCAACTCAAGCATTTCTTCAAATAGAAATTAACACATATGATTTCATCTCCATAAATAGTATTGTAGCCATCACTTCTGAGACAAGAAAGGGCACCGTCAAGTTTTCCACATGGAGTTGGTCTGTTCAAGTAAAATGTACAGGGTGTTTTGCTTGTCTAGGAACTGAAAACAACTAGAGAAATAATTTGAAGACATTCCGAAAAATATGAATGTGATTCTGTTTTCTCTAATTTGGAAAATAACAAATAGTTTTGTCTAGTGATGATCTTAAAGATCAATGATTTTTTTTCCTATTGCCTTTGTAACCATTTGGAAGTTTAGCATTTCAAATATGCCACCAAAGGCAAACATGTGTCAAAGATTTCTCCCAGCTGCAAAAGTCTCAAACAAGGTCAGTATTCTATACTTACCAACAATAATAAGGTCACCGAAAGGGCAGGATAGCAAATATAATTTTCACAGTTTTAAAATATAAACAGCTGGAATGCATAATACATGTTCTATAAACACTGCATTAGATTTGAGTTTCCATCCCTAGGAAGCACTCTATATGAGAGGTGGAAGAAAATTCCTAGATACCACTGTTATCATCATCATTCTTGGGTTTATTATTCCATTACACGGTGATTAATAGTATGGCAGCCACAGACTTATTTTTAATGATTCCCTGAGAAATATGAAAGCACTAGCCATTTGCTGAATTGTAATCTGTTATGGATTAAAATGAGAATTTTCTGAAAAACATCTATTCTATTGCTTTAAAGAAGGTATTTTTGTTTTATCTTGATTTTTATTTTGTAAAAGGAGATGATCATGTAAAGCAAAGATAAATATAAAATATTTTAATGTTTATGTTCCATGTTTTAGGAAACCTATTCATTAATTATGCAGTACAGTGAATGGTAGAAAATATAATAACAGCATCTGATCAGAGTAACTTGCTTAACTATGCTGTTCATTCTCTGACTTTCACTGTTCAGGTCTAGAGTCAGTCACTTGTTAACAACTCATAGATACCTTCAAAGACAATTCTAAACAAGAAAGAGTATCATGCACCATATCTCACTGCAATTATATTTCTCATATATATCACAGGCATAGGAGGCAATAATTACTAGGTTACATGCCATTTCATAACCTATCATATCTATTTTTGTATAAATCTATTTTATTCTTTTTCATTATAAAAGTCAGATAGGAAACAATTCATTTCTTACAGAACCGAGTGCAACTACTTCCTCTATCAACTCAGTGCTAGACTAGAAGTTATTTCAAGAGCAGACAGATGCTGGAATAGAAAATACAGAGTTCATAGCATCAACCCCCATAATATCTGGTGCTTTCAAGTATTTTTTGATACCCTACTCTATTTTTTCCTACTATATTTTCTCTTCCTTTATTTTTTAATTCTTTCCATCATTAGTTCTTTATCCTTACTGATACATTTTCCTTTAACAGGCATGCATTAATTCACATATGTATTTATTCATTTACTCAACAGCTATTTATCTCATACATTTGCTGTGAAGGACCTTGTTATAGACCCTGAAGACACTACACATGATATCTGAGCTCATGTACTGGGCATTCTGTGAACAAAGACAGAATATTTCAAAAATAATCTGCATTAAGTAAAGAGAAATGTAGTTTCAAAGAACAATGGGACAAAACCTAGTCAGAGAGAGATTGGGGAATTCTCCCTAAGGAGGGGATATCAGTGCTAGTTTCCCTTTCGAGCAGCTAGAGGAAACTTATTTATGTGGAAGACCCATGACTTCTCATAGAACAAATAGTTTGGGCAAGAAATTAGATAAGCATAAGTGAGAATATGCTTCAGTGTATGCTCTGGATTCACCTCCATTCATAGTAATCAAGCAATCACCTCCATTATAATCAAGCCAGTGGTTCTCAAATCATGCCATAGGTTTGTTCCAAATATTTGACAGAATACTAATCAGATATCTAAATTGAAACATACCCTGGGAAATATAATTTTTATAGCTGCAATATAAAATTATTCAGAGGATCAGGTAAAGAGTATTGGAGTCTACATGAGCAAAACATAGACTAAATCCTCACTGCAGAACTGACTTAGTGACATGACTACCACCATCACTAAGAGCAAAGACCCCAGGTGGCAAACACTCCACCACATGGATAAGAAACTCCCTAAATGCTTTGCCGTCTAGCTGATCCAACAAATTAAATGTAAATGCAATCGCTAGTATCACCTGCTAGTCAAAATGAGTTCTACAAGTAAATCGCTACGTCTTCTGTATACCTCTTTTATATATGTATGTATGTATGTATGTATGTATGAGTTGAGTTGACTCAACTGTCAGAAGTGTGATTACCTGCTGTATTATAATTGCAAGGTAAGCAGGGAAAGCAGACATTAGGCACACCCACCCATATGATTTAAAGCAGATTATATCTTAAAAGGTGAGAATACCTCCAAATTATGAGTATAAAAACTGGAAAACCAAAAATCATTATAAGCTTACCCTGCAGATGATTTTTAAAACACCCTAGAACTTCATTCTTTTTTACTTTTAAAATTAAAAATAAATTCTCACCAACATGATTCAACTGTTTCATATAATGCAATGACAAAATTTTCTTCTCTCTTTCCAAAAACATCAATCCAACATGTAACTTTTAATATATATAAGTCCAAATTCAGGAACTCTGAGTAATGTATTGATTTCATCCAAGAGTGTAATAATCTTTCAAAAATAGGCTATAACATGTGTATCCAAATACAAATTTTACGACCAATAACAATTCATATGAAAGAAAAGGAATGAGAGAAAATTAATTAAAATATGTACATCATTTGAGACAGAAGAAAGGCATAAAGTGTTATAGTCCTCATTTCTATAATCAGTACAAATACTTGGTCAAATCTTTTCAGGTAAAACAGTTTTCAAGGTCTGATCATAGGAAGGAGTCACTTTCCCACCGTTGTACAAGATCACTCCTGTATGGAGATAAAGTATTTCTCTCCAGATAAAAACAAACTTAAAAAGCTATCTTTGAAAGCTAGCCATAGATCTGAGGCATACAGGAGAGGAGACAGAGGGAGTGTGGGAGGGGAGAAAGTAGGAGTGGGGTAGGTAGAACATAATGGACTATAGTAGAACAGTATGAGTGCTTTAGTAGTAGAAAAACTACATTTACCACATCTGAAAGGAGAAATTCTATATTGTGAAAAAACAAACAAGGTTGTAAAATGTCATTCATAAAAAAAAAAAATAAATGTTTCTCTTCTCTTTTCTTGGGTGAATGCCAAAATGTTATATAAATCTATATATAAATTACATTTAATCATTTTTCTCTCATAAAGAGCTAGTCCGAAGTTTCCAATGTGTGTCAGATATAAATATATTAGGAGCATGAACTTGCAACTTACCTGTGACTCCAGATGTATAGAGGTTTTCTCTTCTAAAAACGACTATTTCTTGATGGTGGAACTGTCTAAAAATGCCTGATTTTTGGTATTAGTGTGATAAACTGAACATCCGTGTTGCCTGTTGAATTATGTTCCATAGCAGGTCTTCGGTTTCTAAAAAGGCAATAACAAAAAAGTTGAGTAAAAAGAGTATGACTATGATTTTATTCCACATCTCTACAGGCTATTGCTGTGATTTTATAACTAGATTACATAATACCCAGATCTCGCATGAATACCGTGGTGACCATAGAGTCAACTATTTCCTAAAAGGCTAGTAGTAGAGAAGCTTGTCCCACAGATTAGATCATCCGTAAAGCCACCTTTTCTGGGCATACTCAGGTATGCAGGTCAATTGATAGTTAGTAAAGACCACTTATGTTATAGGGCTCTTCTGAAATCCAAAGAACATATGAAGGAAGGTGGCTCTCTCAGTAGCAGATAAACACATCACAACTAAACTTGACTTTAGATGAGACATATGAACATCCCCATGCACTCTAGACTCCTCATTAAGACAATAGTCTTCAAAATTTCTAACCATATACTTCTTATATAATGGCATGTATGCATATAACCAGGTAACTTATTTACTAAGTTATAAGTTTCAGTGGAAATAACAGCTAATTAATATAATCAGTGAAGTTTGGGACTTTGACTTTACAATAGATCTGGGGTCGAGGGCAGTTGTAGGGTTTTACATCTATTATCATGGACACCATTATGTGAGAAAATAATAAGAACCACTTAGAGGAATTTGGTGTAGCACATTAAATCCAAATTTCTGAAAAAGGTACTCACTGTAAATTTTGCTACATCCTTAGTTTAACATACCAAAATTCATAACATACCATAAATTCACAGTCACCAAATTTTTCAACATTTTAAGTTAGCAAAGTATTGTACTGTGAAGTGATAGAGACCTTTTCCTTCTAGATTTGTTAATGAAAACGAGTTCTGAGACCTACTTAGACCAGGAATTGATTTCTAGTTACAGCTCAGGAGAAGGCAAGATGGGCTTGAGTAGAGTTGAGGGATTTGTTTATCGATAGGGCTGTTTTCAATAGGAATGCTGACTGGTCATTCCTAGATTTTAGTTCAAAGTCTAAATCAATGTGTGGAGCTGATCAATCTGAATTGTGATGCCTAGTCAACCAACCATAATTTCACTACAAAGAGATTGAGAAAGCAGGTATATGGTATTAAAAGGGTCAGATGCTGGTAGCAAAAAAAAGAAAATTAACACTAAAGAATCCTCCAATAAAGATGAGCTTAAAGCAGCAGACATGGTCTAGAAGTAACACAAAGGACCTATGGACTTCCTAAAGTTGTTGATAACCTACAACCAGAGATTTAAGTATTTATATTTGTCCTTTATTTGTTGTTGTTGTTTTTGATAGACTATTTTTAGAGCTGCTTTAAACAGCAATATTGAACAGAATATATAGATATTATCTATTAAATACCCTTTGTGCCCACATGTAAATGCTTCTGCATTATCAAAATCCAACAACAGATAGTATACTTGTTAGAACTGATGAGTCTAGAAATGACACATTATTACCATCGAAAGTTCATCGTTTAAATTAGGATTTACTCCTTTACATTTATCTGTTTGGGCAAATACATCATCCATTTTTTCTTCTTTTCTACAAAAAGATTTACTGCACTTAAGGGCACAAATGCATAAATTTCCACAAAAATACCAACTGGTTTCTTTTCAAAATGTATAACTTTTCTAAATATCTTGTCCTATTATCTTTCCATAGCACCTAGCCCAGAACATGCTAAGCATTCAATGAATGTTTTTGAATGAATATATGGAATCAAATTTCTGACAGGTAAACTGCTTTTGTTGAATTCAAATGTAAATAAAAACTCATATGAAACTTCTAACTCATATGAAATGTCACCTTTCTATTGTTACATGCTTTATATCAGAAATTTAACTCTAACTTCTAACTTCTAACTCATATGAAATGTCACCTTTCTATTGTTACATGCTTTATATCAGAAATTTAATGAAATATAATGAAGATAAAAGAGCAAATGAGTCTCATGAATTTAGCCCTATTTGTTTCAATTCCCTTGTTTTTTATAGGTAAGGAAGCAGCTTTGTGAAGAGGCACATGCGATTTTGAGAAATGATCAGAAAATTCCAAACCAACTTTAATTTAGTTATATCGATGGAGAGACTTACACTAAGAATAATACTAGCTATCAATCAAATTTACCTACTTGTAAGCTCTCAAAAAAAAAAAAAAAACTATCTCTTCTCTTTTTCCCCCCTCTTTTATCACTTTTTACTTCTTGTGATTAAGCAAAATTCAACCATCTTTCCAAAGAAAAGACAATATTTAGTTTAAATTAATTTTGGTGGCTAAAGGAAATGGATACATTTTCCTCATGATATACCTTATCATTCCCTAAGTTTTCCTCACAAATGGAATTTATTTGGAATCAATATCCTCTTTATGAGGGATGCCTGCTTTTTTTCAAGGAGAACTTCATAGAAAATTTAAAGGAAAAGGAGTAATAGCTTACAGCAGGCCAAGTTAATGGACCAAATAGTACCTTACACTCTAATTCAGCCTGTTTTAATTATGGAACATAATTTAGTTATTAATGAAAACCTCACATATTATTTCAATCCCATATAATTCAGTTATTACAGTGTGATGCCAGAAGATAGTAGCAATTACCTTTCAGGTAGTAGTTTTGTGTTTTATAAGTCATATGTACTTAAAATCATTACCAAAAGCTCTTTGTAAACTAAAGTTACATTTTTATAGAACAAAAAATGGGAATAACTTGAAACTTTAGTGACCTATTGCTACATGAACATTAAATTAGATAAAATGCAGACTTTTTCCCAACGTGAATAGCAACATTTCAAGTATTTTATTTGTAATAGCTAGTTTAAGACTATGTTTTAGGAATTATTAACCTCCTTCTATAAATGAGGAAAGTGAGACAATAAAGTCAAGTAAATTGTTCAAGTTCACAAAACTAGCAAAGATGCTATCTAAATTTGAATGTAGGAATTCTAAGTCCATATTCTAAACAACATACCTTACTACTTCTCCGAGAAGAATTCCCTGCCACTAGATGAATGTAATTTCCTCCATGACTAAATTATTTATTACTAAATTAGAAATACTTTAAATAAATTTCATGATCATACTCCCTTATATAAGTCAATCAATACTAACAGAATTCCTCTATGAGATAATAAATTTACATCAAATATTATTGGAGAGATGCTATTAGATAAGCATGTTCAAAATCTCAAGGTATAATCAGTAATCCAATATTTGTTACTATATCAAAGTCTTTTAACTTTGACATATCACTTGATAAGCCTGGAGTTTAGAATTCCAGGTTTCAAAACAAGTCAGGTAAACAAAACACAGCATATTGACTTATGAACAACTTAAATTATATCTGTCTTTATCATCATCTTCATCATTGTCATCATCATATCATATATGGAGAACATCTTACATAATTTAACAAAATTAACTAAATCAATACTGTCTTTCTTTTTGTGATTATAAGCTAGAATCAATCATCTTTCCAAAGAGAAGACTATATTCAGTCCAAATTAGTTTTTGGTGTCAAATGCAATTGGATGCATTTTCCTCACAAAGACACTGAAGTATAGAAAAGCAAAAATAATTATCTTTCAATTCCACAATTCACAATTGCCAGTCAGTCACAAGGAAGTTGTATAGTCTGCTTAGAACCCTCGTTTATCTGATTCTGAAAATTGCAAGAGGATGGGCTCATGAAATGATTAAGAAAAGTGAAAGAAAAATTTCCTAAAAGCTGGATCAGTGTTTCTATGAGTCAGGGTCCAGTAAGAAAGTAGTCATAGAGGCAGGAGAACTTAAGCTAAAGAATTATTATTTCAATATATAGTTGTTGCTAACAGTATAAAAAAATATTGTGAAGTACCACAGAGGTAGCAACAGCAAGAAACAGCAACAAATCCTGTGGCCATGATCCAAGGAATAAAGGGAGGAACAGAAGAAAGACTGGAGTTATTAAATCAGAAATGTTATCCCATCTAGTAGAAACTCAGACCACTGAGGAGAAGGTATTGTTTCATCAGTACTGGTTTCTCTGGACAGGGAATAAGGAGACTAGTATTGAGACTTGAAAAACAGCAAATTGGATTTAACTACAATGATGGAAAGAGCCATTGTTGCTGCAGTGAAATACAGCTGATATGTGACATTCACAGAAATTACAGACAAACTCCACAAGAAAAACTGGAAGAAGCAAGTGCCATCTCTTTCTTCGATGTGGCAGTGGTCTGACTGTGTTATTAGTACTTTACTTCCAGTCAACAACTGCTGCAGAAATGTGAACAGCTCTCACCTCAATAAGCAGAAAACAGGCAAATTTGGAGCTGAAATACAATAACTTAGTAACTGGTGCATTGCTAAAATTAATATGAAAATCACTTGTACTCCCAGATCCATAGTGCATTAGGATCAGACTCGTATATACACATATACCTGTGGGAGAAATTTTGTACTTAAATTTCAGTGACTTGGGAATTTTTAAAGCTGAATTTCCTTTTTTCCTTATTTTCTCCACCTCTACTTTTCATCCCTTTACTATATTAACCACATCATTTTGCATTCTGATCTTCTACTACCTAGAGTACCTGCTTATGATTAATACAAAGGAGTGGATAGTAAAACAAATAAATAAGATGAAAAAAGAACAGGAAATGTGGAAAAAAGTCCTTTACCACCCAAGTTCAGATTTTATGATCCACAGACTTGTGTATGGGAGAGAAAATATTAAGTAACTTTATTTTATCATTCTCAGTGAAAGCATAGGTAAAAATTATTCCATGTGTAACCAGGTTCTATCCTTAACATTTCTTCCCAGTATGTGAAATAGGCAACAAAATAAATTATTTGTATTGTCACAATTACATTTGCTTCATAAATATTTCATTATTGCACTCCATTTCTTCGAACACTGTCCCTATTGCTAAAATTATTTTTGCCTTTAACAACAGTATTTGGCAGGTATATAATATAGGATAAATAATGAGTGTGAAATCTTATGTTTCCTTTATAAGAACTCTGCAAATGCCAAAGTATATAGATCAAATTGTGTCATTCCTTTGAACTGATGATAGAATATAGCTCTGAAAGCAAATATAATCAATACATATTTATAAAGTTTCCAGAGTCTACACACTGGGAATACAAAAAAAAATAGTGTGTGTGTGTGTGTGTGTGTAAAATATATAGATGTGGAAGAGATTAATAAAATAATGAAAAAGTATTATGGACATCCCTATATCAATAGATTTTAATATTAAGATGGAATAAACTACAAATGATTGAGGTGGACTAGAGAAAATTGAACCACTGTAAATCATAAAAGAATCATTTTGTCAAAAACTAAAGCTAAAATTGGTGACAGGCCAAAATGTTTTAACAAATATGTCCTGATTCATTTTTAAGGTCACAGAACTTGAGTAATTTATAAATATTCATAATGAAAATTCATAGATATCATTTTATTTGATCAAGAAATAGGAAGTGATCAAAACAGTGCCAAATTAACAGCTAAATATTTTATATGCATACACAAATATATATATATATTTATCACAACTATTAGGAGTTCTTGTTTCTATTCTTCAAGTACAGAGGGCATATTCATTAACAACTGAACATGCACACTTTCAGTTGGTTAGCTAATTTACCCAAAGAAGAAGGAATGTGTTTTTATTGGGTAAGTTTAGGTTAAGGAAATATACATGGATGTCCTCCATATAGTTCCTTTCTCATCCTTTGGAACCTGTTCTAAAAATTGTGTTTGATATTTTAAATGTTATGAAGTAACATGTTTGTTGTGCCTTTGGATATTATCAGTGAATGAACAGGTAAGTCTAATTTTGGTATCTACTTTAGGAATACCATCATTTTATAACATCTAAGTCTTAACTTTCTATCAAACCTGTACCTGTGGGAAAGGTGATATTGTCACTCCATTTGTTTGATGATTTCCCTATCAGCAATGGTATTTATAGAGATTTATCCAAACTCACACTTCCTAACACCTTTTACCTTGAAGTTGAAAAGTTTATTTTTCAACTTATATATATATATATAATTCAATGTGCCTGTTTTAACAAAGTTTATTTTAGCATTCTTCTTGAAGAATGCATCAACTGAGTTTGAAGAAGATAACTTAGAAAAGAATGTATGGATGTCTTTCCCTATTGAAAATTAAAATAATCATAAATTATTACAATCAAATGATTTCACCTGTCACATCAGGTGGTATTCAGGTGGCTATAGGTAATACAGAAATTATGAAAAACATCAGACAGAAGATGAACATATGGCTCTATATGTAATATTCTCCTACCTCTGTTATCATTAAGCTGCATCATAAAAATATTTATTCTGAAATCTACTTTTAACTGCCACCAAGAGGAAACAATATCACCATAAAAGAAGTTTGAATGTTTTTGTTTCTGAATCAGGATATCAAAAACTATGCAATTTGTTGTTAGAAGTCACCTTCTTTGACCACTATATTCCCCCAATATTATAAAAAAAATTACCATTTTAAATGTTGTCATAGCAGGCGTTATTCCTAGGATCTGAGTATTTAAATTCCACTTTCTTGTAATGCTGTTTATATGTACACACATCATTTACTTAGGTCCTGGTTCATTAAGGACTAAAAATATATCACATGGAATGGACTGCACTGTATATGTAGGGGTCCTTATCTAAAGATTATAGATACAATTTCTTTTGAGTACTGAAATCTACTTTAAGAAATAGAATGTGAGGGCCTCCCTGGTGGCACAGTGGGTTAAGCAACGCACTATGAAGCAAACCACAGCCACTGCAGCACAAGTTCCATTCCTGTCACCAGCAGGGGGAGTAGACCCATATGGGGCAGCAAACCTCTCCTGCCTCACCAGCTGCTGCACTCAGCAGTGTGTTTCTGTCAGTCTACCTGTTCTTCTCCCTACTGTCTCTGGTGAATCCTCTCACCGCCCACACCTCTGGCCCATACCACAGCTCTCATATGTATTAATAAATAACTCTTAAAAAAAAAAGAAATAGGATGTGAGCATAAATCTATCAAACAGACAAGGTTCAAGCAAATTTACTGAGGGCAGAGATATGTTTAAAAATAAAGAAGGCATTAAATGACTCATGGGTGATGACTAAATTGAAATGCAAATGTCACAATAAAATTGAAAAAAAAGTTCCTCCTGTTTACTCATCCCATTCTCTACCCCATCCCTGATATCAGGCTAAACTGTGACTAAAATTAGGATTCTATAATATGAAAAATTTGACTATCAAACCTAATGTTACATGACCTGTGGAAGAACAAAGCATTAAAGTTTTAACATATCATCTGACATATGCCAGTACTGAAGTAATAAGTTTAATGCAAAATATGTGTGTAGGTAGGTATTTAGTCCTTTAGCAAAATTAGCTAGAGAACAACAGACTAAAAATCCATATAATTCAGTGTGCCTGCTTTAACAAATTAACCAAAATGCAAAAATCATCTGAGTGACTTTGAAGTAATTTATTAAAGTACCATAAGTACCTCAGGAAAAGTTACAAAATATTGTTGTGCAGAAATTATCTGATGAAATGCATTATTTTTCTTTTGAGTGTTTATTCCACAAACACATGTATTAATGGCAGGAAGAAAAATGAAATAGCAAGTAAATAATTTCAATAATGACAAATCCCTTGATTTTATGAAGAAATTATATTCCTCTTTTAATCCTGTCATAGTTTGCTCAAATTACTGTTTCAAAATACCACAGATGGGGTGACTTAAACAACAGAAACTTATTTTTTATAGTTGGAAAGTCCAAATTAAAAAACAGTCAAAGATTAAGTGCCCAAAGATTAAGTTCCTAAGGAGCATTCTCATGGCATGGATATGTCTATTTTTTTTCTTTGCTCTGCCCCCAAATGTCATATTTAAATTATGTTTTATTATTGTAGCATCACATTATAACATTATGTAAATTTCAGGTGTATACCACTGATACATATATTTTCTTATGCACTAATTCTAACACGAGGACTCAACCCTCAGACTTAACTAGCCATACAAAAGAGAAATTATGTTCTATTTTTATGCTCATAAAATTAGTCCTGATATCTCCCTAAAAATTTGATGAATAAGATACACCCCAATTATCCAACACACAATCTAAAATTAAGTTAGTATTCCAACAAGCACATAAAGTTAACCATGCCTAATATCCAAAAATGAAATCTTGATAAACAATATTTTCTTTTTTATTTTAAAGATGTATTTATTTATGCATACAAGCACTGGGGTACAAGCCAGAGGTGTGTGGGGGGGTGAGAGGATTCACCACAGAGAGTGGGGAGCAGAACAGGCAGATCAACAGAAGTACACTGCTGAGGGGAGCAGCGGGCACAGCAGGAGAGGTCTGCTGCGCCAAGTGGGTCTCCTCCCTGGCCGGCAGCAGGGATCGAACTCACTCGTGCTGCAGTGGCTGAGGTTTGCTTCACAGTGCATTGCTTAACCCACTGCGCCACCAGGGAGGCCCGATAAACAATATTTTCTACACCCACATCTTAGTGAGGAGGAGAAAAGGAAAATGTTAAAAAGGTGTCATTTATTTATATAAATGCTTAGGACAAAAAACAAAATAGTTATTCTTGAATGCATATTAATATTAATTGAATGCACCTTTCATATTAATAGCAATAGGCACAAGAGGAAGTTCAAAATAAACCCTATGGTTGAACTGGATAATTAGTTATCAGTGTGAAGTCATAATATTTAGTGTAAACAGAAGACATAGATTAGATAGAAAATGATAAATGATAGTGTGTATATGCATGGATCAGAATACATCCATGTATTTTTAAGCTCTGTATACTGAAAAGATCTAAAAACAATGATACCCCAATAATAAGTACCAAGTGCCATAATCTTGGTTTCATTTTTTAAATTGAAGTAATATTGGTTCACAATATTACATATGATTGAGGGTATAGGTTCACATGTTTTTGGATGTATGCCACCACACTATGCCACCTCCAAGGTTTCTAAATACCAATTAATAATCAGAAACGCCCAGATTCTTTGGAAGAATTGCTGATTGCAGGACTGGGACAGGGTACATATAAGGTGAGCCCAGAATGACTTGTGAAACCACAAAGTAAAATGTGATTCAATGGAAAAAAACAAAAATAAAACCCAGATAGTTGTTGATTGAAAGAACAGAGTCAACCCAATAGAACACATAATGGGCCAAAAACTTTGAACAATTTGATCAACAAAACATATACTGGTAAAATTAAGTTCACTTATAGAGGCTAAAATTATGTACAGGTTTGAAGAGAAACAGTCTCCTTGTGATTAATTTCTATAATTAAAGATCAGTTTAGTAATTTAGATTTGAGAAAGTTAACAAAAACTATCAGAACCAATTAATCAAATTTGATATTCCAAGTAATGACATATCATATCATCCATATGAGCTGTTTGGTAATATGCACTAAAATGGATATAACATTTATATAGTATTTTTGCTAAGACTATATAATTCATCTCATCTCAAAAAAGAATATAGCAGACTAATCCAAGTTGAAGAACATTTTATAAAATAATTAATAATTATCCAAGGGTCAAGATCACAGAAAAAAAGGAAAAAATGAAAGAAATATTAAAAACTGGAGAGTACTAGGTGAAATAAAACTAAATAAAACACTATGTAACTATTAAAAAGACTAAAATAAAGCTTCTGCTGGGATAAAAAAAAAAGAGAGAAAATCTTGTCTTTTACCAATACTCATTGCAGATGATGAGTGCAGAAGAAGAAGTTCCCTTAGAGATCTTTGTATTTGTATTTGCATGAAATTAGGTGTCATAGATCTTTTCATGTATAAACAGAGTAAGTTGAAACAGGGTCCCAGGGTAAAACTTAAACCTATCAGTTTGAAGATTCTTTCTTGAAGAAGGGGTCCAATCTATACTTTGCATTTAGTAAAACAGTGCTTGAAGTGGAAATCAATTTCTAAGTTAATTTAAACCTAAAGCTGTTTAAGTATCCAGAAGTCTCAGAACTCTTGAAGTATTTTGTTGCAAGATCCCATTAGAAATAAAAACACATTATATCATCCACATACAAAAAATATATAATAAACTGCACACTGACATAATATAATGATATGAGTGAAATTTAACCAGGTTTTTCTAGTAATTTCAAATCAATCAGTTATTTTATTAGAGTATTAATAAATCACTGCAAGTTGCCAGAATATGTCAGTATCACAATTTCTAGTTCCACTCCCTCCTCTCAGAACTTTTTATGGTTTTATTATGTTTTGTTAAATGAAACCAAATTTTAAGAGACATAAATATAAATGACAACCAAAGGTTACATTTAGTGGTTTTCCCTCTCCCCAGTCTCCTAAGTATTTATTTTCAGTTTCAGGAAATGTTTATAAAATACAAGAAAAGGTACAATTCCTTTAGAGGAACTAGGAAGCATTTCTCTCTCTCTCTCTCTCTCTCTCTCTCTCTCTCTCTCTCTCTCTCTCTCTCTCTCTCTCTCTCTCTCTCACNCATTTCTCTCTCTCTCTCTCTCTCTCTCTCTCTCTCTCTCTCTCTCTCTCTCTCTCTCTCTCTCTCTCTCTCTCTCTCACTGTTACAGATACTTAAAAATACAGAGAAATCTTAAACAGCAAAATTAATATACAAAAAAACAAAGGTTATGGCAACTTGAGACCTCAAGGAACTATATTCACTATTATCACAATAAAAACTAGGTCTCCATAACCCAACTGTAAAAAACATGGAAGATTCTAACTTCTTATCAGATAGTTTTCAAAATTGCCATAATGAAGAAAATAAAAGTCAAAAAATAACAAAGAAAGCATGTTAAAGTTATATAACAGAACTCGTAAAAGCTAATTAAAGATAAAATTAACATGAAAGGGAAAAAATGAAAGACCTAAGAAGTGAAATGAATGAACAGAAAATTAAAAATAAAGCTTTAAAAAGAAAATGACAGAGCTTCAGGACATATAAAGTGCAATAGATGAGGTATAAAATTTTAGAGAAGCTATAGAACCAGATTATTCTAAATAGAATATCAAATAAGTGACCTGGAAGATAAAGTTGCACAAAGGAGCCAGGTGGAGGAAGACTGCGAATTTTTAAAAATATTTTCAAACACTTTAGAAAATATCTAATCACATTAGGAAAAGCAATATAATGAAAATTATATATATTCCCTTCCCCAGAAGGGAAGAGATGAAGCAGAAGGAAATATATTCAAAAAATCATAGCACAAAACTTCCAAAACCAGGGGAAATAAATAAAAAAAGTTCCCCAGGGGACTAGGGAAAAATCTGATTATCTAAACACAATTTGGCTTTTCTCTAATCAAAGAGCTCAATAAAGAAAACAAAAAATGCACAAAATAACTAAATGTATACTTCTCTAAGAAGAAATACAGGTGACCAACAAACCCATGAAAAAAAATGTTTATAATCACTTATCATCAGGAAAATGCAAATAAAACCACAATGAGGTAATACCTCATACCTGTGAGAATGATGTATCAAAAAAAAATCAAAACAAAAAACAGAAATATCAAGAATTGGTGAGGATGTTGACAAAAGGAAATTTCTGCATTATTTGTGGGATGTATCGTGGACCAGCTCATACAGAAAATAGCATGGAAATTACTCAAAATATGCTATCATCTAGCAGTTCTACTGATTGGTATCTACACAATGATTGTAAAAATCTTAATTTGAAGGACCATATACACTTTTATGTCCATTGCATCAATATTTACAATAACCAAGTTATAGAATCAATCTAAGTGCCCAATGAAAGAGGAGTGTATCAAAAAGATGTGGTTTACAATGGAATAGAACAGAAAACCCAGAAACAAACCCATAAGCTTATGAACAACTAATCTTTGACAAAGGAGCAAAGAACATACAATGTAATAAAGACAGCTTGTTCAATAAGTGGTGCTGGGCAAACTGGACTGCTACATGCAAAAGAATGAAACTAGAATACTGCCTTTCACCATGCACAAAAATCAACTCAAAATGGATTAAGGACTTAGACATAAGACCTGAAACCATAAAATAGCTAGAAAAAAAAGGAGGCAAAACCCTACATGACATACACATCCATGACATCTTTAGAGATACAACACCTAAAGCAAAGATAGTGAAGGAGAGGATAAACAGGTGGGACTACATCAAACTTAAAGGCTTCCGTACAGCAAAGGACACGCTAACCAAAACAAAGCGACAACCCACCAACTGGGAGAAAATCTTTACACACAACACTACTGACAAGGGACTTATCACACAGATCCACAAAGAACTAACCCGACTAAACAGAAACAAAGAGAACAATCCAGTCAAAAAATGGGCAAAAGAGCTAAAAAGGCAATTCTCCAAAGAGGACATGCAAATGGCCAACAGGCATATGAAAAAATGCTCAACTTCTCTTGCCATCAGAGAAATGCAAATCAAAACCACTATGAGATACCACCTCACCCCAGTGAGAATGGCACATATCAAAGAAAGTAGCAACAACAAATGTTGGCGAGGATGTGGAGAAAAAGGAACTCTCTTACACTGCTGGTGGGAATGCAAACTGGTCTGTCTATTAAGGAAAGCAGTATGGTGGTTCCTCAATCTACTAAGAATGGAACTTCCATAATGCAGCAATCCCACTCCTAGGAATATACCCAAAAGACACAAATACACAAATATTCAAAAGAATACCTGCACCCCTATGTTTATAGCAGCACTCTTTACAATAGGGAAGACCTGGAAACAACCTAAATGCCCAAAAACAGATGA
>JAGFMF010012105.1:5803974-5822628 GCA_019455555.1 Galemys pyrenaicus
TGTCTGTGGTGAATCCTCTCACCCCCCACACCTCTGGCCTGTACCCCAGTGCTTGTATGCATAAATAAATAAATCTTTAAAAAAAAAAAAAAAAGAAAGGATGTGTCAGCATTAACAAAAAGCTTTATTTAAAAGGACAGCATATTTAAAATGGCTTATCACTGATAACCTGTTAGTTAAGTAGTAGAGGTAGTGAGCTCATTTTCTAATGCATGGTTTGGGATGAGAGAAGAAGTTTTATTTCATAGTCAACATAGAAGTTTTGAAATGGATTTCTTTGGAGATCCAATAAAGCAAAATCAGTAGACACCAGGGAGAACTGGAGTCTGATCAGCATACTTTATAGAATCTAGAGCATTCGATTCAGATGGCTTATCAGTAGCATTGAGCAGTGTTTGGGAACAGGGGGTTAAAATGAAACAGTTTTATATAACTATTTTGAAACCTTCTGTTTAAGTAAAATTATTCAAAATACTTGTGTTTTATTAGTTAATGCTGCATGAAAGTTTCCTGATATTTTAAGATAAGTGCTTTATGAACACTTTCATTACTTATCTTTTTCTCAGTTTGCCTGGAGGCTCCAGTGTGCAAATAACTCTCAGTTCTATGTAAGTGCATTAAGTCTTTGAGGCTTAATGCTCTAGGGTGACATTAAGTTTCTCAGAGTAGTAATTTACTAAATAGTAGGGTGGGGTGCTATCTCCCTTATCCAGGGAAATGAACTGGATCAAAGAATTAAGGGACTCATCCATAATAAAAAGCTTATTATAGAACTGTGGCAGCAAAGCTCATGAACATAGGGCAAGAACACTACATAAAAAAGAAAAGTGAGTTTCCCTTTGATAATATATTATTTCCAATTGGCTAATAAAAAGGAAAATGGCATATAAAAAGAATGCAATTCTGCTAATTAGATCAGCATGATCTCCACAGTCTTCTCCAAAACATTCAATACTTTGGGCTATTTAAATCCATTTAGCCCTTTCTGAAAGGAGCTAAGTGGAGAGTATAGTTTCAAGGGTGGATACAGCTTTCTTTTATCTAAGAAAAAGGATTTCACTCATGCTTTCCAAACATCTCATCTTCAAGTAACAGGGATATATTTTTACATTGGTTGAAGCTGTCCTCTCTGCCAAGATGATCCTTGTTTGATGACTTTTAAAATGTCTTCCACAACTCAATTCAATTCTGGCCCCCCCCCTCATGTAGGCTTTTATAAAAGTAGAGAAATTATTTTAATATTTTGAAAGGCATCCATTAAGATGACTCCATTTAAAACACTAAGTGGCTTAATGGCATTTTCAGTGCAACACAAAATATTCTAACCATGAAGAAATGCAGATAACTTCTATATGGAGGAGGTCATTAACTTTAAAAGATATGCCTAATATCACAATGTCTATTCGGCAACAGCTTGGGAATTTCCAAATTGTTAGCAGACATTATATTTTTACTGAAAATGAGTGGAACACATTTTTATTACTCTAAGCATCTAATTGAAAAATAATTTTATTGGATTAAGAATAGTATATAAATCAGATCTGAACTACAGGACATTGCAGCACAGATGTAATATAAAAACTTTCTATAAACTTAATATATCTAATAAAACATTTCAAATTGCTATGAAGTGCTAAATTAAATATAGAGTCCTCAAGTTTGTAGGGGGTAATATCTAGAAAGCAATAATTTCTATAAAGCAGGTGTATCTTTGGGTGTGCAATTTCTACCAGTGTTTATCAATACCTAAAATAAGCTAAAACAAGTTTAAAAGTTTAAAAACTAGGGACACAGTGAGATAGTGGATGGGACTTAGAGGAAGTAACCACCTAAAACCTGTCTCCCTCTGAGTTTTAAAGCTTTACAAGAAGAGAGTATTTATTGACACATATTTACTTTGAAGAATAAATAATGTAAACTACCTATCTTCACATGTTTCTCCCAAAGATACCGTTTCCTTTACATCAAACAATGCTGGTAAGCAATTCTCTTCAAAGTTAGTATTAGAAAAAAGAAATCTTTGATCTAGTTTTTGAGTAGAATTATAAGTACATCAGATGTGCATACATGTATTTATTTTCATCTCACCAAAATAAAACATATTCAGTTTATGTTTTCAGTACACTTAAAAGCAGATGCTCAGAAAAATCACAAGGGAAAAAAAATTATGGAGCTTTTCATTTATTATTCAGTAAAGAAAAAAGGCAATTACAATTTTTGGAAGTAAATTATTGCTTATTTTGATTGTTTTGTGTTAATTTCATGTAAAGCAAAGAAAAACTCATTTCAATAATCTTCAAAAACTGATAACAAGAGGAAATTTCAGCTTTTAGATTAATATTTTACTTATACTGTTACATCTGCATCAAGTCAAAGGGAGAACACATTAAATGGCATTTTTCCTATTTTCCTAAATCTGCAAGACCAAATATACCAATAGTAAAGGAATAGATCAAAAGAAAAAGAAGCAAAGTGTAAGGGTTTAATTCTGGCAATAATCTTATCCCTAATGATAAAAAGAATTTGGTTTTTTGGAGTCTTAGTATAGTTTAGGTAAAAGAACTAAATGAAGTTTTCTATTTTTACTAAATATCAGCTCTTTGTCTTCTCCCTCTGGAATCCCAAGCAATGTCAAATACAATATGGTAAGCTACAAAAAATTCAGAGTCAACCAGATATGCATTCAGGATCTGAAAACACATTCCTGGAGATTCAAGAATTGAGATGGTGGGAACAAATAATTAAAGTTTGAACTGGTCCCAACTGATGTCAATTTACAACTTTATAAACCATGTCTAAAACAATACCGAAAATTTTAGGTTTCCTACATGGTAGTTCTGAATCAAATTCATCATTTAATGGTCACATAATTGATAATCTAATTCATATATTAACCACTGACCATAGTCAATGATCTTTTATTAATGACCCTAAGTCAGTTATAAATGCAAAAATACATTTTGACTAAGACATTAAACATAGACATTTTTAAACACAAATCCTCATATATTGCAAAAAGGGTGCTAAGGGGAAATGGTAAGAGAGTGACCTCGTATACAAGAAGTTCTTTGTCATCTCTTGTATTTTTTAACATGTCAGTCTGTCAGTTCAAATGTGTTGTACACAATGTTTGTGGGTTTGGCTAACATGAAGCTACTCTTTGAGGTTTGCTTATAAACTAATGACTTAGTGATCAAAGGCCTAGGCAAGGTGACTCAATCATATTTGGTTATCTGAAACAAAATGTGGATAACATAATATCTAAATATAGAGGTACATACCTTCCTGGAAGTATAAGTGAAGCAGGTAGCAGGCCCATACCAAACATATTAGTGGGAGGCAACTCCTTAAAAATGAATTGATTATTTCCATATTTCAATGAGGGAACTAGTGAATTTGCAAAGGCAAAATATTAAGTACTTTTTTTTCCAATAGTTATATAACATTTGACCAAATGCATGAATTTGCATGATTTGTCCAGGTAATTAGTTTTTTAGCTTAAATATGTGTGGTATATTTCTAACACATCATCTGCAAATTGGTATTATTTTAGATCTGATTTGCACAAAAATATGTGAAATTATATTAAGAAATTTAATGAACCTAAAAGAATTATTAACACAAATAGCAAATGCTGTGGGTACAGAATACATGATTAGGCAGAAGCCTTAACTGTATAATACATTACATTCATCCATGGTTGCTTCATTCTTTTGGGAGTTTCATTATAACTGTTTGGGATACTGTCATTTTTCTATATAATCTATAAGCTTTCTTAGAACTCCATTCTACAATATGATTTCCATTAGCTCCTATACCCACCTGAATTTTATTAGTGTCAAAAGCTTATTCCTTCCCCTAGACTGGTACCAAGATAAAGTTGAATTATTCTTGTTGATGGAGAGAAACATCCACTCATTATCATTCACTTATATGCAAGACCTCTTCCTCAAGTCCCGTTGGCCACTCCAAGTTTCCCGTATGATTTTTAGATTGAACAACCACTCACTAGTACAATAAACACATCATTCTGACCTGTGAAATACTAATGAGAAAAATAAATTTAATTTTGCATTGATGATTACTGTTTTTCACACTCTCCTTCTAATCAGGCAATTACTGTTTTTCACACTCTCCTTCTAATCAGGCCTTCTAATTTTTGTTTATTTAGGGTAAGCCATATGGCCTTATGGTCAAATCATGACTCCCTCATGATTCTTCACACATTTTTTGCCTAATTTAGATAATTTGCTAACATTTGCTCTTCATGGAAGGAATAGAAGCATAACTACTGGTAAATTAAAGAGACTGTGAAGACTAAAAGATTATGACTGTGATTATCTAAATCATCTATATACTTTAACTCTGGTGTTTGGTAATTTTGTTTCTATTTCAAATTTACTACAAGATAAATGATAAAAAAAATAAAGAAGGAATTAGATAATCTTAGGAATCCAGCATGGAAAAAGAGGATACATGATGTATTTAAGATTGTCCTTTCTAGAACATAAGAAGAAACAAAATCTGGACAAGCTAAAAATAATGACTATCTCCTCACAAATCTTAGAAAATTAACAAAATATGTCTATCAGAAACTACTAGATACCCTTTAGTATGAATTTACATAGTACGTATACCTTTTTCTTCCGCAAGGTTAGAATAGTCATTTCAACAAAGCATTGTCTCCTTATAAAAACACTGATATTGTTATTTCAAATGCAGAGCAGCAACAGGCCCCAATAATACTTGTCTCCTAAGCCTAACAATTGACAAGATTAAGAAAAAAGCAGCAATAATTAAAGTAACTTGCAATGAGTGAAAGAATAAAATAATTTCCTAAGATATGTGTAATTTGACAAGACTCAACTACAAAAGTTCCATACAACACTATATGCATTTTTAACAAGAACATTCTAAAGTCAAATAAAAACATCCCGAAAACTCAACCAATAATTTCTTTCTTGAATAATCATACAAAGAATAGTTTTAGGAGCATACAATGAAATTTCAACAGAAGAAGGAAACCTACTGTGAAAAAATAAAATAAAATGTTAATTTGACATATTGGGAATATCCTACTTAGAAGAAAGCAGGAGATGAGAAACAGAAGGATCATTAATACCCAGAGCTCATTATCTCCAATGATAAATAGAAATATAGCCACACAGAATCTAACAGATGAGAAAATAACTGAGTCAAGCAGGAAGCAGAAGCATGCTGAGAGATCCTGATGAACACCCCTTCACTGTGAGCTCTTAAAACAGGCACCAAAACAACTTTTCATGAGCATTTTATACTTTTAGAAAGTAGGAGTTACGACTAGAATGGAAGAAATAGTATAAGAATTCAAATTAAGTAGCCTATCCTCAAGGGGCATTTCTGTCTTTGAGGGACTATT
The DNA here is from genome assembly GCA_019455555.1 of Galemys pyrenaicus. Taxonomy (NCBI): domain Eukaryota; kingdom Metazoa; phylum Chordata; class Mammalia; order Eulipotyphla; family Talpidae; genus Galemys; species Galemys pyrenaicus. The sequence continues at coordinate 5,809,373 of JAGFMF010012105.1, forward strand.
TGATGAAACAATGACTACATAAAGCTAAGGAAAAGATAAAATTTTCAACAAATATTTCATTACATACAAAATAAAGGAGGCATAAATTCATAGGAGTATAGAAATTATGAGCATTTCTTCATATTAAAAAACAAATCAAAATGCAGCAAAAAACAATGCAAAATAAAAATCCTACTGGGAAAGGAATTTCATCATGTAAATGAAAGGAGAAACTCAGCAGAAACAGAGTAAACATTCAACTCATGTGTAAAAACACTATGACTAAACTACTGTGAGAAGTAGGAAAGGTGATATATTTAAAATACAAAACACTGGTAATGCAAAAAATTAAAGTTGGTATAAATTGAAAAGTAAAGAAGAACCTTTGTTTGAATAGCGAATGACTATAGTTGTAATCAATAATATGCTTATGTTGACCTTAATAAAATCTCATTTAAATTGTCTTATACAAGATATTGTGTTAGAATTTGAGGGTTAGTGAGGACTTTAAACATGCTGTGATCAGTATTTCAATAACATCATCAAAGCAGTAGGATCCTCTTGACTCCGTATTTTACCATCTTTACCACTCACTTAAATATAACTTCTATGTGTAATCAAATATGAAGTGGAGATGTATGTGTGAGGGAACATGTCTAGGATGACTCCTAGAAAATTATTTATGATTAGACTTTTGTCAAATATGAAGTGGAGATGTATGTGTCACAGCAAACCGCTCCAATAATTATAGGATGAAATTTTGATACCCTTACTCCTCTGTTTACTATTAGACTAATAAACATGACAACCTGGAAAGTCATTTATTGATTGAAAAATAAAGACTAAAAGGGTTCATTTTCTAGTGCAGACACAGCATCCCCTGATCCATATTGCTATGTAGGGCAAGGTACATACTTAAATAAAGCAGAGATCTGTTAGGAAGGCAAATGACGTTAAGGAGGTGGGGAGAAGGCAGAAACCAATAGCTTCAAGAGATATAGGACAAAAAAAAAAACAACTTAAATATTTGATTTAAAGCTATAATATACTAACCTAATAACTTTTAATAAGGAAGTTTTAGTATTTATTAGTGTTTTAAGAGTTCCTCTTTTCAATTTTGCCATAACTATATATATGATCATATGGTTATTCATATATCTCATTGGTTCACAAATATATATATATATGCTTTATAAAGTATATAAAAATGCTATATCTGACCAACTACCATCTATTTGTCTCAAGCAAAAGGTAGATAAACATATTGAGAGTTCCTCTTATTTCTATTTAGCTGGAGAGCTCTGACTTACTATTTTAAAATAAAAAGGGACAATTCTCTCTTAATTTAATGCAAAAGTCATATATTTACATAGAAAGAAAGAAAAAATTATATGTATCTATTAATGCATATAAATATAAATCAGATGACTGAAAAAGATAAAGATTACTGAAAATTTCCAGATAAATATGGACATATTTTAGACAATTATAATATTAATAGGAAGCTTCAATTTCATGTAAAATGTTAGAAGACACAAGATGATTAACTTTATAGCAATAAAGGATTCAGTCTAAGAGTGATGAGGCTACAAGGTGCTGAGAGACACCGAGGTTCTTGATGTCAAGGTAGGAAAGAATTCATGCTGGAGCCAGCACAGGTGGTTAGAAATGAAGCTTGATTGCAGGTGAAAATTTACACTTGAGAGTAGTAAGTACAGTGGAATTCAGAGGAGAATCACACATTAGGTCTTAAGACTGCTGATATAAACAGACTTAGTTTGAGATGAGTTTTAACCTTGACCTCCCATTAGTTAAAAGGCCAGGATATGACATGATACATTCAAGAGGCTAACAGTAAAAAGGCCTCAAACAAGAATACTCTACCCAGCTAGTTTATTGTTCAGAACCGAAGAAGCAATAAAGAGCTTTAGAGACAGATAACATCTACAGGAATTCATCTCCACTAAACTGACATTGTAAAAAATACTAAAGGCATTTGAATAAAATGAAAAGAAACTCCATTTAGATTAAGACACCAAAAACAAAATACTATTATATACACAGATTGCCAGAATGAGCTCAATATTGATGACTTATACCTTAAAATAGAACTCTGGTACAAATGTCATGGTAACTGTAAAACAAAAACATTTAAGGTTTATTTATTTATGCATTCAAGAGCTGGGGTACAGGCCAGAGTCGCAGGAGGTGAGAGGATTCACCAGAGTGGAGAGCAGAACAGGCAGACTGACTGAAGTACACTGCCAAGGGCAGCAGTGAGCAAGGCAGGAAAGGTCTGCTACACCATGTGGGTCCCCTCCCTGGCCGGCAGCAGGGATCGAACTCCTGCTGCAGTGGCTGCAGTCTGCTTCATAGTGTATTGCTTAACCCACTGTGCCACCAGGGAGGCCCCAAAAACATTTAAACAAGAAAATGAAGACAATCCAAACATGACACAAAAGATTGCTGTCAAAATACAGAAACAAAGAATAAGAGAACAAAAGAATAGAGACAACTGTAAAAAACACATAGTAGACAAATAGCAAAATGGCTATAACAGCTTATATATATAAAATAATTTTTCTAAACATCAATGGACTGAACTCACTACTCAAAAGAAATAGTGACTAGATTGATGAGAAAACAAAACCCAACACCTTTCTCTCTATAGGAGATCCATCTGAACTAAAAATAAAGACAGGAAAACTTAGGCAATACACTCCTTGACTTCTTATCTTTGAATTCATGACTCCAATAGGAAGAGAAACAAAACAAAAAATTAACAAATGGTAGCACATCAAACTAAAAAGCCTTTGTAAGGCTAAAGAAACTCATTAAAACAGAAAGACACCCTATGGAGTTGGAGAAAATATTTGCACAAAACACATATGACCAGGAGTTAATATCCAATATACATAAAGATCTTATAAAAGTGAAGAATAATGACAACAAAAATTATAACCTAATCAAAAATGAGCAGAAAGTTTGAACAGTAACTTCTTCAGTGAAGGTATACAGATGGCCAACTGAACATTAAAAACTGCTGATCACTTATTATTTGTAAAATGCAAGTCAAGCCTACAATTAGATAATACCTCAGACTTTGAGAAAGGCCACTATCAAGAATACCAGAAATAAGTAAGAGTGTGGATAAAAAGGAACCCTTGTATGCTACTGGTTGGAATGCCAATTGTTCCAGCCTCTATAAGAACATTATGGAAGTTCTTCCAAGAAAAAAAAAAAATCTACCTTGTTATATAGCAATTCCACTCCTAGGTATCTATCTGAAGATTATAAAGACACTAAATCAAGAAGGTACATGCTCTTCTATGTTCATTGTAGCACTCTTTACACCAGTGAAGCCATGGAAACAACCTTAGTGCCCAGAGACAGATGATAAGATAAATAAGATGTGGCCCATACACACTCTAGAATACCACTCAGTTACTGAAAACAAAAACATGACATATTGCTATTTACAATGGCATGAAAATCTAAATGTAAGACTTTCACTGGGAAAAATATTTCTTAAAGATATGGTAGAAATATTGTAATCTTCCTAACCTAGAAAGGTTTACATATATTAATTAGAAAAATATAACCAAATTTATAATAGAAACAGATAAGTAACTGTTATAATAGAAACAGATAAGTAAGTAAAAAAAGAATTATAAATGGTCAAACAATTGTATATAATTTCTTAACATGAGATTAGATGATACTTTATTCCATCAATGAATTAGGTCAAGTTTGTACTCATATACTTTTGGTAAAATAAAAAGAAAAATTTTAAATATTACTTACAATGCCTTTCATAATACATAAATGTATTATTCAAATACATAAATTTGAATAGGGATCATGTTGCCAAGAATTCCTCTAAAAGATACACTTAACAAAAATTAGCTAAGAAAAATTATAAAGCGAACTTGGTTTCACAAGTATAAGCACAAAGGAAAGTTTTTCTACTAATATAATTTCAATAAATAAATTGAATTATATCCATAAAATATAGTAGTAATTAAGTCACTGTTAATCTTAGTAGCTTAGTTTATAATAATGACACAATGCTTCTTTATATATTATTCAGGAAACAATAAGATGCAGAATTATATAAAGAATGGAATAACTTTTGAATAAACAATAATAAAGCACTACCAAATTGATGTACTTGTGAAAATGTTTGTCTCTGAAGAAATAGTGAAAGTGACAAAATGGATTTTCTTGAGAAAAAAAAGTCTGAGTACAGAACACTGAGGTCTCTACTGTGCATAATGTGTGCATGGGGTGTGTAAAGGGTATGTGGAATGAAGGAGGTGACAATATACAGAAATATTGCACTGAGATGGCAAGATAATCCACAATCCAAATTAATTTAAAGGGAATCCAAGGACACAGTCAAGGATAGGTATAAGAATGCAGTCTTTAGCGAATGTGCAAAAAATCTTTACGTGAACTCTGGGCTTCACTTCAGCAAGTAAGATGGGAGGGGCAGCCGTTGAAGGCAATTTTATCTAGATCTCAATGGAAGGAAAAAATCAAATGATTTTTGCCCACAACACCACCAAAACACAGTTTGTATATTTACAATTATATAAAATACTCTGACATACATTTTAAGCATTTTCCTGCCTATCAACTGTACCCATTTGCACCAGTAAAAGCGTTATACTCATTTACCTTTTTTCATAGGCTTCATGTTTCTGAAATGTTCTTTTTATATCCAACGTCATTAAATCCAGTCCTTTGTTGAGACTTGGCCTAAGCCTTAGTAACTGCCTGAACTGGAATATAGGGAACAATTCTGTTCAGCTCTCTAAGCCTCATATTTTTTTTTTTAATAAAGGGATTGAATTTGACATCTCTTAGTTCTAAAATTCCATGAGCTTATGTTATATAAGTCCCAACCTCAGTCTCATAAATTTCTCTCTCTTACCCATTCCCAATATGTTGAAAGCATATTGTACTTTTTCTAAAAAAAAAAAAGGATAATTTTGATATTAAGCCCCATATAAGCTTGTCTAATTGACAAGAACTATAAAGAAAATACCTTTAAGACTTTTTGCTATATCAAAATATAATTTTGTAATTGCTTAATAAGGGCTTGAAATATCCCTTTATTAACAATAGTAGCAAACACTCATACACACCACAATGTTGCAGTAATAGACCCAAAAATAATTTTTATATGATTCCTAAACAAAAAAAAAAAAAATAGACAGTGGACTCCCTGGTGGCACAAGGGGTTGAGTCACAGCACAATGACTATCTGCAGTCACTACAGCATGAGCTTGATCTCTGGCCAGGAAGCTGACCCACAGGAGACAGCAGACCTCTCCTGTCTTGCCCACTGTTCCCCTCAGCAGTGTATTTCAGTCAGTGTGCCTGTTCCATTCCCCACTGAGTCTCTGGTGAATCCTCTAACCCCTCACCTCCTCCCGCACCTCTGGCCTGTGCCCGAGTTCTTGTATATAAATAAATCATAAAAAAATAATAATAAGATAGCACTTATATTAACATCCAAAACAAATTGCTATGGATATGCTCACAAGTGCTATATGCAGATTTATTAGCAGCTACAATTTTCTTCTTTACTATATTTCCTTCTATTTGGAAGACCAAATAAGAAATATCTCCACATTTATCATCAGAGTACTCAGTCTTGACAATATTAGAAAATCGTAAGTCAGTAATAGTTTCTAAGAAGTAATTTACAAGAGAAACAACAATGATTCTTTTTAAATTCACGTCATAATAGAATTTTGTCATTAGGAGACATTTAATGAAATGAATACAGTATTGATATTTTTGGGCTGATTTCAAATATTAGTAATAGTATACTTTTATTTTTCTGAAGAAAATGTCATACCCAAGATCAAAAATAATAGCACTTGGTAATATGAATTACTCCCCCACTGAGGGATAGTAATAAAGATGTTAATCAAGTATTATATAAATTCTACCTCGAATAAGAAAATTAGTATCTGTTCAGGTGAAAAAAAAATGACTACTAAAAAATAAATTATCAATGCACATAAAATAATCATGAGGCAAATTATATAAATGTGCAAAACAACTCTAGACAGCATTCTTTTCTGAATAGTCATAACTATAAAATATAGCCAACAGTTAAAAAAGTCATCAAAAATTTTTAAAAGATGAAAATAGTGAAAGTTTGGTAAAAGAATACAAACTTTTCGCTCTAAGATGAATAAGGAATTTGATGCAAAACATGATGAATACAGTGATAACACTCTATCAAATAATTTACATTTCCTAGATAGTATCCCTATGGGGGGGAGAGATAAATATATGTGAGTGAGTAAATGTTGATTAACTTATGGGGGGAATGCTTTCCACTGATTTTGTAATATGTATATATAGCAATGAGCAATGTAAACTTTCAAAATCATACTCAGTGGTGAAAGACTGGAACATTTTCTTTTAAAATTGGGAATAAATTATAGATGTTCACTTTTTGTCACCTTTAGTCACCATAATACTATAAGTTTTAAGCAAAGCAATTGGACAAGAGAAATAATTCCTTTTAAAAATTGGGAGAGAGGGTTTTCATTGTTGTTGAAAAGAGGATTCTTTTTTCTAGAATAGTAAATTTTCTTTTTTTTTAATTCTTAGTTTTCTTTTTTTTTATGTTTCTTTTTTTTTATTAAAATATTTTAAAATTTACATATACTTGCCATTAATTGTAATCCCCATGTATTCCCTATCACCATCTCACCAGTGCACCATCACCTCAGTCCCTCGTGCTCCCATCTTCCCTCAACCCTCTCCCTCCCCTCCCCACCAAGTGTCCCCAGTCTGTCCTTGTCTCCTCATTTTTGGTTTCTGTGTCTTTATTGCTGTTATTGTTATTATTAGTATTGTTCTTATTCCTTCAGAAGGCAAAAGAAAAATACCAGATGGTTCCTCCCTTAGGAGGAACATAAGGGAACCAAATAAAGATCAAGGAAAGGAATAGAATAGTAAATTTTCTAACTCGAGAGTATCTTAAGAGAAATCTGAAGAAAGTCTGATGGAGATGACGTTTCTTTCAGCTTTTTGATTTTTGTTCAGATCTTCCTTGTTTCCTTGTCATGTATTTTGCCTCACTTGCTTTTTCTGTTTGGGGCTCTGTTTCAATAATTTTATTTATCTTTGTTTAATTGGTGGCCAGTGATGGAGGGAAGGGATATTGAAGTCCAAAGACTAGGTCTCAGTGAGCCACCGACCTCAGAATAAAATATTGTGGTTCAATCCCTTGTCACCAGCAATGAGCTGGTGAAATTTCCTATGCATGAAATTTAGTTATTCCTACTTATGTTTAGAGAAGTTTATCAGAACTTCCCTAAATATCATGTTATAGGAGATGAACATTTTTTACTATATTTTAAATGCTTTTTATAAACTTTATTCAATTGTCACTATGTTAGTAAAAAATAATTTTGCTTACACTGAATCTTTTGTGGAATCGGTGACATGCCATTTATTTTAAATTTGTACTAGTTCCTTAGTCCTATATCTTTCAAAAAAATTAAAAATGATTATGTCAATTCATTATGACTTTCCCCCTGTGATGATCTCACCTTTTAAATTTGCATTTGCTTAAATATTCCAAGAATTCTTTAGTCTATTTATAAAAATAGAAACTTTTTATTCCATTTTAAGTATACAAATTTCTTTTCATGTTCTTGTCCAAGGAAGATACAAAAACTTTAAAATCCTTCATTTTAATATTGTCATTATGTTTGTGAATTTCCTCACTTAGAAGATAGACTTCTCCCTTCTACAGATTAACTCTATATATTTCAAAGTTGTGATTATTCTTATATACCTTATTTTATTGTGTTCTTAGCTTTTGATTAAAAACATTTGTTGATGTGCAATATTTTAAGTCACCCATGAAATTTTCTGCATCCATAGTATTAATTTTTTCATGTGGCAGTATTTAACATCAGTTTTTCTCCTGTAATTTCATCAATAATCTAATAATCTAAGACAATGTCATAATTAATTCAGTTGCCCCTTGAGAGATATTTCTCTTTGATCAAAATGTATAGAGTAAACAATCACAACATAGGATTTAGTCATTAAAATTATCTCTAATAATTTGTAATTTCTAGGAAGGGAATGAAAACAAAGTTCAGAAATGAAAAGTAAAATGATTTTGTTTTTCTGAAAAGATCATACAGATTTGATTTGTTTTCATTGTCTCACAATGCACCAGTATCATAACTCCACAATTGACAACATTTTGTATTCATCTCACTGTATTTAGCAATGCTTAATACACATAAGGTTATCAATATGTAAAAGTAAAATAATATATATGTATATTTATATATATATATATAAATGCTCACTAATGGTAAGGAGAAAAGAAACTTGCCCATAAAATCAATAGTTGAATAAACTTGTAATCTCCCTATTTAAAATTAATTTTGCCATTTAATAGAACCTAATCACAAAAGTAAAATTCACAGTCCTAGCCAATATGCAGAATGTTTATGAAACTTGTGGGGTATATAGTATGGGACAGTTACAGTTGGGTTTACCTGAGAATTCTTCCATCTACACAATTTTTTCATTAAAATGTAGTGAAAAAAAGAGTATTTATTACTATGTCATCTTATAAGAAGGAATAAAGGGTGTTTTATATAAGCTCATAGTAAATATTCAATAAAAGTTATCTGAAAACATATCAAGAATGCTAAATTAAGCCATTAATATCTAGAAAGTGACTTTAGCTTTCTCAAAGACTCAATTTTACACAAACATTATCAATCCTAAAATGCATGAATTTAAGTTTTACTTATGGTAGATACTTTAGATTTTTCTTGAAGTAATTAAGTGACGTCTCTAGCATAAGAACTCACAGAAAAGTATATATGTGACTGGTTTATTTACTCTGAAGTGCTGGCAACTGAAGAATTGAGACAAGGTGCTAAATCTATGTTTACATATTCTTTCACTGCCTTTTCTTTGTTCTACTTTATATTCTGCCTTGTTAACCTGGTTGAGACTTTATTTATAGAACTTAGATGTTTGTTTTCATTTGCTTGTTTCTGATCTTCTTTCTTAAACTAGATCCTAAAGCACATAGCTCACATTTTCCCAAACATAAAACATTTAGAACAGATCATAAGCTATTAGTAAGATATAATGAAAAAGTCTTTTTTTTTCCCCAGAGGCAATCAAGATGGCATTTCAAAAGGTCTTCAGACAACAGAAGTTTACTCATAAAATCAGAAAATTTTTCTTACATCCCAGCTAATCTAGTACCCCTAATCTCTCCAATCCAAATATATGTTATGAAAATGATAGGGAAATCTTTTAACACATGCAAAATATTCTACTCAAAGATGACAGTAAATTAGAAGGGGAATTATGATACTGTATCCCATTAACACTACTTCCTGAAATGAAAGTGTAAAGGATGATTTCCCAAAACAAATGAGAATCCTGTCACCATACTATAAAAGGATGTTTTTTAAGTTACTATAAGAACAACATTTTAGCTTCTTTTGCGATTTGCCTATTTATATTCTTTATATTAGTTTGCCTGTGTTTCTTACTGATTTATAAGAGATTTTATGTAATAGTTGTTTTGGAAAAACTAAAAAATAACAAAAATTACTAAAGAAACTTTCAGATAAGTACTTTTCCAAATGTAAAAACAGGTTCACAATAGTCAACTCCCAATTTTACTTCATTCTAGGTATAAATTTGGACAACAATTTCTTGCATAACTAGCTAAAGATGTTAATGGCTAAAAAGATGTTAAAATAAAATAACCTAGCATGGACCAGGGCTTTTCTTTACAAATCTTGTTTATATTTTCTGGTTACAGGAGACATTTTACTTTAATGAATCCTAGATGAGTTTAGTTGTTTTTTGCCATAACAATAACATATATGAGCAGCTGGAAATAATTTATATCTACCATATATCTGGAGTTATGACTCTGAATCAGGTATCACAACATCCTTAGGAATAGCAGTGCAGCCAACTGCTAAAGCCACTAAGTAGAAAGTGACGAAGTATTCTTCTCAACATCTTGTGTTTATAACTTCTTGTCTGCTCCCACATGTAACAAGAGTCTAAGGAAATTGTGTATGCATTTTCTTCTTTAATATTTATTTAAAAGCAACTCATTAAGGACTCTGCTAACTTCTGACCCACTCATCTTCATTTATATCCTTTACAGTATGCTGAGGACTCAGTATTTTTGGAATCAGATTAGCAGTGAATAGAATGTTAGTTTATGTACACTAATTAGACCCAAATATTTAAAAAGAAAAATGTAATGCAAAGAATATATAATGTCTTATTTAGAACCCCATAAAATTACATCACTCGTATTATTATTGCTATTATATTTTTATTCACATTGGTGATTTTTTGATGCCTTTAAAGTTTATTTTGATAGTGTTTCAATGAATCCTAATTAAAATACATTATAAAACTCTATTAGTTAAAAAAAATATAGGAAGCTAGACATTGTTTAAAGCAATGACAATATTCCCAAAATCTAAAACAGTATTTTTCACTAGATATATGTTCAATAACACATATTTTTTTTGAGATAACATTGTTTTACAGCACTGAATATGATTCAGGGGAAGAGGTTCACACCTCTTAAATGCACTTCACCCTGCCATTTCTACCCCAGAGCACCAATAGCCCTTTATCATGTACCATTGGGCCCCCTTCCCACCCAACATGGTTGGAATTGGAAAGGATTATGTTAAGTGAAATAAACCAGATGGAGAAAGGCAAAAACCAGGTGATTGTAATCATGTGAAATATAGAAAAACAAAATAAAGGCTCTGACAAAACCAAACTAATAACAAAGTCTAGAACTATGACTGCAGAAGTTATGTTTTTCATTATTTATTAACTCTTCAGTAAATAAATTTGGTATATAGCCCATTAAATCAGGACCCTTCCAATGATGAAAGGTGAAGATGATAGTTCCTCAAAATATTCACTGTTTTAATATATAATGGAATTAATAAATAGGTCTTTATTATTCCTGTGTTGAATTTTTTTTTTGCAGGTTTTAAACTGGAAGAGTGGAAAAAAAACATTAAAATCTGGAAGTTAGTTTCTGCATTTTGATCACTGTGTAACTTCATCACTTAAATAAATGCTACTACACTTGCATTTCTATGAAATGTAATGGAGATCACAATTTCTGATATAATTTCTTTCTTTTACTACTTTCACAATCACATGTCTTCTTATATTTTGCAGAACATTTACTCCCAAGAGCATTAGGGCTATAGCAAAAATGAAAATTCATGCCTTCACATTTCTTACAGAAAGTTGAATAAATCTGGTGTATACTATGAGATAAATAAAAAATTTTGTCAAACAAAATATATCTATTTCATTTTTATCTTTCCTTATGTTGATACAAAGTGTGAAACCATCCTTTCATCCCTGATTTTATTCAACTTCTTTTCCACACTCCCTAAGAAACTGACACAAACATTAACCTTATAAATATACAGATTGAAATCTCTATCAGACTAATGACTAATACAACTTCTTGCCTAATTCAAAAGTACTTTCTCTAGTAGCCTGTCCACATGAGAGTTTCGTCTTTTTACGTTCTTCTCTCTCTCTCTTTTTTTCTTCTTATTTTAGTTTCTCATACAGAGACTGTAAATCTGGCATAAGCATCTGGGACCTACACCTCATTTGAAGGCATGAGAAGTTCTCTGTTTAGATCAGCTTCCTGGGGTTCAGAATATAGATCAAACACATTGGTGATGGATAGAATTACAAAATATTCTTCCCTATTAACCAGAGAAGAGTGATTCTAATGAAGAAGTGTCTCCTGGAAGTTGTAGAAGTATCACTCAGAATTTATATTAAAAGGCAGAAATGTATTTTACTAAGAAATTAGTTAATTCATGAAACACAAACTATTAATATCCCACCTATACTTTTGTTTACCAAAGTAAACAAATAAAAGATATATTTACAATAAAGACTTTAGAAATGTAAAAGAATATTGTTTATTGACCTTAAGCTGAGATATTTCTTTCAAATATCTTAATTTAAAAATGATCAGTAATGCTGTGTATAATTCCAGTCATATTAATGTTTTTGTCAATTAATCAACATTTATTATGTGTCTACTCTGATGTTAACAGTAGAAAAAATACTGTATAAATAATGATTTGGGTAAATATCAGGGGTAATACATACACACAAATACAGATACTAAGAATATAGAATTAGCATTCAAAGATTAATTCTCCCAAAAATAAGTACTAATTACAATGAAATAAAATCTAGTAAACTTATGTTTCTACATCAAATTTTGGCTTACAGTCTAGGCTTGCTACAACTTTACTTCCCAAGCCCCAAATCCTTCTTCATTGAATCCTTTGCTGTCTAAACTGAACTGTACCAAAATGGTGCCATAAAGAATCTTGCATCATTTCTCTCACTTCTTTTCTCAGCATATAAGCAAACATCTAATTAGCCATCAAATTCTATTAATACTCCTTTTATAACTTTGCTGAGTAGCATCCTATTCTTGCCATTCTTGCTGTCATTGCATTGTTTACACTATTACCAATTTAACTTTACTGTTACTCTACCTACACAGTCCTCTTCCAACAGCTGTCTAAAAATGCAATGTTCAGAATCATCTTTTATAACACTTCTTGATCACATCAATGTTAATATTTTAAATAATTCTTTATTAAAGTAACACATCATTTAAAAAATATAGAATCTAATCTCTTAACTAAAGGGGGAAAATGATGAACAGAAAAGTATGAATTAAAAAAAAAAACTCAAAATTCTCACTCTAACAGCTGTTAATCTAAAATAATTTTAGTAAGCATAAGAATTACCTGAAGTTTTTAAAAATCTAGAGTGAGATATTTTCATTATTGGTCTTACAAGGGTCATTAGTCTTATAAAGATCATAGTAATCTATATTTTAACAAATATTTTAAGTGAGTCTAACATAGTTGACATTAATCTAGATTACTCTTGACAAATTCAATTCTAATATTCTCACCTTTGAGTTTCATGAAAAATCTGATCCACCTAATAAAAATGTATGTACTTTTTCTGTTAATATGCTACTCCATTTGCCTAGATCTCACTTTCCACATTCCTTAACACCCTGACAATATTCTTTTGAATCAGTGTATTTGTGTTATAGCAGCACTCTTTACAATAGGTAAGACCTGGAAACAACCTAAATGCCCAAAAACAGATGAGTGGATCGGGAAGCTGTGGTACATATACAC
>JAGFMF010012105.1:5822694-5894378 GCA_019455555.1 Galemys pyrenaicus
AGGGGAGAGGGAGGGTTGAGGGCAGATGGGAGCACGAGGGACTGAGGTGATGGTGCACTGGTGAGATGGTGATGGGGAATACATGGGGATTACAATTGACGGCAAGTATATGTAAATTTTAAAATATTTTAAGAAAAAAAAAAGAAAAAAAAACACCCTGACAATATCAAAAAACACTCATGTTCATATACACTAAAAAGCCTTTCCTGATTATCTTCAGTCAAAATGTCTCTCCATTGTAAAAGTGCAGTTTTTGTTTCATATGACATTCATTATATACCATCACGACATAAAAAAATTAGCACAACCTTAGCAGGTGAAAACGCACCAACTTATTGCCCCAGTCCTATTTATCAGAAGTCTAGCACAATGTGCTTGGATTCTCGACTTGCATTCCTGAGAGATGCCCACTTCCTGGCAAGTCCTAGTTGCATTCTTGCCAAAATTTACTTTGACAATAGACCACCATAGTCCTACAATTAATAATGCCAACTGATTCATTTTTTATTTAGGCTTGCTTAGATTGATTTCATAAAATAGCCTCAATACAATATTGAAATATTAAACCATGAATTCAGTTTCAAACAACCATTTTGTTATCTTAATTTAAAAAATTCCTCTCGCTGGATAACACCTGATCATTAGAGCTAAAAAATTCTAGCACGCTCTTAGTCTAAGTTGCCTTAAAAAGGATCTATTTTCATCTTGATCTAACACATTGTACTTTTCAGGGATGCAGTCCAAGAAATTGTAGACAAGAATTATACTATTCCTGCCAACTAACTCAACCGACAGGAAAAACAAGGATGAGGACCAGCTAAATGAGGACTATCAAGAAGACTATCATTTCCCCTGATTTAAGACAGTATCTCAAGAAACCACTAGGTTAACCTTTATATAGACACCAACAATTGGGTTTTCTAGATAATACCACAGGTATTATTTATTGCACAATGCCTTATACCTGATACTCCTCTAAATTTTTGTAACCACCTATTTGATAGCTGTTTTTTCTAATATCTAATATCTGAAAATATAAAGTGATTAATAATATGCCCATGATGACACAACCATTAAAAGTCAAATAGTTATCAAACCAAGCCAAACTATCCTCTGTACTCCTCAGTCATTCAATGTGATAGCTATTTCTCATATAATATACACACAATATATTTCTATCACAGATTTGTTCCTTCTTACGTCAAAGAAACAGTAGGAATATCAAAGAATGATACTTCTTGTTTTATATTATATTTTTTATGAATTAGCACTGACCTCTTCTAAAGAAATTCTAAAACAAATATTATTGACTTAATGTTTACATACCAACTCAGATTCATATATTGAAATCATAACCTCCAATGGGTACAAAGAGGTGTGACTCTCCTGAATGATTTTAGTGCCTTTAGAAAAGAAACCCCCATGAATTAACAGCTGCATTCTTGGCTCTTCATGTCTTTTGAAATATCAAAGCAGTTTTCTTACTTTTCTGTGAATATAACGATTACATATGGAAAATGACAAACTTTTTTCTTTTAGTTTACAACATGTCTTTATTTATTTTTTTAATGTTTTAGAAGTTAAGACTCACTTATATTTTCATATAAATCAATAAATCATTTTTAAATAGTAATTGAGTTTAGATAGTGCTACTTAATTCTAAGTGAGAAAACAATTAAATTGAAGTTATCTGAAGATAAGTCTATATTGCCAAATCAAATGATGAACTACAATTTGTAGTACACAATTTAAACATAATTGCAAATAAATATAAGGCAAAAATTCTCAAGAAATTAATGTAGACAATGAATAACAAATAGCAATGTAAAATGTGAAGTTATAATGGAACAGTGTAGAAAATATAACTGCTTAACCAAGATGAAAGTTACTTTCACTTAAAATTTGCAATGTATTAAAGATTATATGAAAAGGAATTTGAATAAAGATGAATGTGCCCCTCACCCCCAGAAAGAAAGACAATTACATCATACTAGGCTAAAATAATTAGTACTCAATCTATAATTCCTCCGAGAAGTAGTTATTTCTCTGGATACTCTAGGAATTTCTCTTTATATGTCATGGCAATAAATCTTTTGGTATGTCCTTCTCTTTATGTGTGAAGCAAAATATTATGTAAGTTTCAAGCACACATCATGATATCTTTGAAATAAAAAACTAGTAATGAAATGCTAAGTAATAATATCGTTTTATGTTTCACAGAGTTTATTCCATATTAGGCAAGAAGAAATCAAATCAAAAACAGTCTATAGGGCCTCCCTGGTGGCGCAGTGGGTTAAGCAACGCACTATGAAGCAAACCGCAGCCACTGCAGCACGAGTTCGATCCCTGCTGCCGGCCAGGGAGGGGACCCACATGGCACAGCAGACCTCTCCTGCTGTGCCCGCTGCTCCCCTCAGCAGTGTACTTCCGTTGATCTGCCTGTTGATCTGCTCCCCACTCTGTCTGTGGTGAATCCTCTCACCCCCCACACCTCTGGCCTGTACCCCAGTGCTTGTATGCATAAATAAATAAATAAAAATTAAAAAAAAAACAGTCTATAGAGTGATTCAAATTTCATATTTATAAGTCATCAACTTTTACTGCATGATTTACAATAGCTGAGCTTTCTTTTCAAGTTCTGGAAAAACGTGGGATTGGGGACAAGGTAAGAGGCAGAAAGTAAACAAAAAAGAAGTTCCAGTGATATTTTGCATTTTAAATTAATCAATTTGAATAATTTCTTAACCTTTTTTTTTCCTTTATTAGATGTTAAAAATACATGTATTGAAAAGGAATACAAAGCACAAAATGAAAAAGAATGTCTTAAAACTTATCTACCTGTAAGTCAAATATGTCACATTTTGAGTGATACCTGAACTATCAAAGTATAAGCCTTCTTGAACTCAACTTTCAGGAAGACAAGTATTTTCTCAGAATCTCCTTCTCCTTTAAGCTTCATAGGATATAGCCATGTGTGCTAAATGGTATTTTGGTCAAAGATGGGGCACATATAAGACAATGTCCCCATTAAGCCTATCATATCACTTAGGTATGTAATAGGCAATACATCTAGGTTTGTGTGAGTATGCTCTATTATTGCGCTAGCACAATGATGTAAAGACCAAACTAGGCATTTTTCAGACTGTATCCCTGTCATTAAGGGACATCTGACTGCCTTCTCAAAAATCCCCAAAATAGGGGATCTCCTTGGTATCCTGAGGGTAAAATCACAGCATTAGCACCACTACCGCCTGAGTTTGATACCTTGCAAAGGAGCTAAACCATACAGGGAGCAGCAGACCTCTCCTGTCTCACCTGCTGCTCCCCTTAGCAGTGTATTTCAGAAGATCTGCCTGTTCTGCTCCCCACTCTGTCTCTGGTGAATCCTCTCACCCCACCACCTCTGGCCTACATTCCAGTTCTTTTATGCAAAATAAATAATAATAATAAAAGACACAATGTACTTTTTAAAAATCCTCAAAATGTTCACAACTGGTCTCCACAAGATTCAGATCCAAAGTAGTACCACATCCCCATCTTAGAACCACCTGTGTGCAAATGGAAATAGAAGCCCACACATGCTTAGGGATTATTGATTTCAAGTCTGCTGTTGATTTGCCCTATCAATGCCCCTTTCTGCTATACTGCTTATTGTCACTGTGTCATCCAAGCATGCCAGTCTCTGACATAGCTGCAGTTCTGGACTAGTACTGATTATCTCTCTTAGGAAAATACCATTGCTTACATTACAAAAGAATAATGCTGATTAGTGAAACAGTGTACTTTTCTTCAGCAATCAATCAGGAAATGACTTCCCTTTTGTTTTTCACAATTGGCTTTTCCAGAAAACTGTAGAATTCCTGATCACATTTTGAAAATATCACTCAAAGCTATCCAAAATTCCTTTTCCATTTCTTATTTAAAAACAAACTTTTAATTAGAGGTAGAAGGCACACAACTTAAATTGAATTCTTTATACTTCCTTATAGCTTAAGATATCTATATGAGTATGTGACTCTGCTTGAAGTGTATGGATGCAATTTAAAGTCACTGAGAAGAGTTATCAGAAGAGACCACTTTCACATCTCATTCTTTTCTTCTTTCCTTCTTCCCAAAACATAAAGTGCAACAGTCTTTTTACTACCATTGCATCCAAAACCATAAGAACAACACCTTATGTTTTTAGAATGAAAAATGAAATGGTCCTCTAGCCCTAAATATATTGATGACCCAGTTTTTAATGATGCATATTGTTATTCCCTATATTTGTTATTCCCAAATATAACCCTATATTTGTTATTCTTGGGACTAATAGACCCTTTCTTCTTTTATCAGATGTTTCTAAGAACATTTCTAAAAAACAGAGCCACTAATGAGAGAATGAGTTCCTTTATACCAGAAACCACTCTTTTTCCCAAAATGGAAGTGGGCTTTAGCTCAATCAAGAGCTTATTAAACCAGGTGGTCACAGAAGAGGCCAAGATATAGTAAATACAACTTCCCTGCTTATTTTCAGCGTGCATTTCAATTCATGATGCTGAGCCTGATCTAGTCATCCCTACCATTTTCCTTTATTTCAAGTAATTTGCTCCTAAATTGCTCCTGGAAATCACGCTTCCATTAAAAATAGATTTTTATAAATTAATCACATATATGAACAAGATTCAGGAAACATCACATGATTCATGTGGTTCCTGAGGGTAATAGATTAGGTTTTTAAGTACTCCAGAAATGTCTTAATTATTTACACTTCTTTCAATAATTGTAAAATAACATTGTCTTGCTTACTGGAACATACAAAATATTTAGGATGATTTTAAATAACCATCAGATCAGCATATAATAATTTCAGTCTTGATCTGGCCTAATATTACTGTAAATCCTAAATGTCCTTCAGGACTGGTAAGTTGGGGAACAGAAAATAAATTAATTATTGGAAATATGATTTTATTACTCAAATGATTTTGTACATTTCCATTCATATATTTTTGTTATTTCATAATTTTATGATTAATTAATTATAATGGCTATGACTATTTTACTTACATTTGATTTTACTTACTATTGTTAGAATAGAAAGCCTAATAAACCTATATTTTAAGTATTACACATTATTTACAAGTGAGGTATCTGTTTACCCAGAGCTTTCACATTTCTACATTGCAAGTGAATTAATGATTTCAAAACACAAACAAATTTTAAAAAGAAATACTTCCAACCTCCAATTCCTCCCTTTAGGGAAAAAAAGAATATACTTAGAGAGATCCATTTGTTTTATTCTTTATATACATATATAAAGACTTCCTACTCTCAAGATAGCTCATTCTTTAACTTATTTTGTGTTTTCTTTATATACATCTATCTATCTATGTATATCTATCTATATATACAAATATACACATATATACCTATATATACACATCTCTATATATGTATATATAGGTATATAAAGATTTCCCACTCTCAAGATAGTGTATTCTTTAACTTGTGAAAATCACGAAGAGTCATTATTAATTTTAAATATGTTAGACTCCCATGCCTCAAATTAAAATGCATTATTTTAATGTAATTATTCCAGTAGTTCCAATATGGAATCAGTTAAATTGAATAATAAAATGCAAAATTGTCAATATACTTGAGTTTGGATAAAAGAAAGCCAGACATTTAATGAAATGTTCCACTGCACATTATGCACTAAAAAACAGCACCTATAATTCAGACAGCACTCCTACTGACTTCACGAACACTGAAAAATTCTGTTTCAAATAGAGACAATTAGTCAGTGATTGAGAGACAGAGAATAATTATTGCAAATAGAATTGCCTTTGCTTGTTTAAGAGCTGCCAGTCCAGAAAAAGATGACTTAGGAGAAAACTTTTTTAAAGTATCTAGAGTTTTAAGGTTAATTGATTCCAAAGTTAAAAGTTCAAAACTCTTAGAACAAAAGTATCAAGAGAGGCAATGCAAGTATACCTATCAATGTGTGGTTGATACTGTGTGGAAAATCTCCCCTATAGTCTTTTTTTTCTTTTTAACTTTTGTGTGAAGCCATTTCACATTTTTAGTATATGCCTGGAGTTGGAGATGAAGATTTCACAGATGTTCACTGATATACAGTATAGAAGGCATTTTTAAATTTACTTTCTAAAAGTCACATACTCTCTTTTATGAATTATGTTACTTTTGATTGACTTCTCATTTCCTAAAGAAAATTAAATCCATCCGAATTAGCAAAGAACTGTTTTTGAAGTATATAGCTCTATATGCCAAAGCATAAGAGTTATTTCCTAAAACATTATTCTTCAAATAATAGAAGCAACCTTATGGTGCATCCAAATACTCTCAACATAAATATTCCATAAAAGTAAGCTTGATGTTTTGAGTAATTCTATTTTGAGTAATATATCACTATATTTGGGAATTTCAATCATTTTTATTATTTTTTAACCTTAAATATTAACATTTTAACTTTGGTTATATTTCTTTTTTACAGAGGTAACAGGGCATTAAAATACTATGATTTTTATGTTTCAGAGGTTGAGGTTCCCACCTCTTCAGATGTATATTACACACCACATCTACTACCAAGCCACCATTGTCTTCATCCATAGTCCACTGGACCTCCCCAATTTGTTCCCCAACCTCATCCTCTCTAGTAGCCTCAATTCTATAATCAGATTTCTAGGTTTGTTATTTCTGCCACTTCATTTTGTTTCTTTTATTTCATATGTTAGTGAAGTCATCCAGTATTTTTCTTTCTCCTTTTAACTTATTTTGTATAGCATAATCCCTTCCAGGTCAATCCATGCTGCCACAAATTGCATGATTACATCTAGTTTATACCTAAGCAGTATTCCATTTTGAATATATAATGCATCTTCATAATACTTGGTCACTTAATGTATATTGTTATATTGAAATAAAACAATAATTTAAAAGTTTAACGTATTACTATAATACAAAAATGACACAATGCTATGAAGCAAGCACATGTTTTTGCAAAATGGTGCCAACAGATTTGCTCAATTCAGGGTTGCCACAGTTTGTAAAAAATGCATTCACTCTAAAGTCCAATAAACTGAAGGTATGAAGTATGTCTGTATGCATTTCTATTAATTTAGGCTAAATTTAAATTGTCACTAATATTTCTTATATTTGTATAATATTCCCCATTACTTATTCAAAATATTTCTAAGTGTTTAACCACATCTCTTCATATTTTCAATATGCATCCTAATGATTTATATTACAACACAGTAAACTCATCTCTTTTTTTGTTGTTTTTGTTTTTAAAGATTTATTTATTTATGCATACAAGAACTGAGGTACAGGCCAGAGATGCAGGGGTGGTGTGAGGATTCACCAGAGATAGAGTGGGGAGCAGAACAGGTAGATGGACTGAAGCACACTGCTGAGGGGAGCAGCGGGCACAGCAGGAGAGGTCTGGTGCGCTATGTGGGTCCCCTCCTGGGATCGAACTCTTGCTGCAGCTGCGGTTTACTTCATAGTGCATTGCTTAACCAACTGCCCAACCAGGGAGGCCCAGTAAACTCATCTCTTAAACCCTTAATTGCTGTATTTTTTTTATTACTTCTGTGGATTCCAGTTCTCTGATTATTAATCATGTTATTTATTATTAAGAATGTATTAAACAAAATTATTTATAAATATGCATCTTAACTTCTTTTGTTCTCTTTTATTTTTAACTACTATACTGAGTTAAAGATTTGAAACACTAAATATTTTAGGGGACTACCTTGAAACTTTATTATCTAAGTATTTTGTAGAATTATTTCTATCTTCGTTATTTTCTCTGGTGTCTTTGCATTTTTCAAATTCTTAATATTTTGCATGAAATATTAATAGAGATTTTGGACAGTGTAATGTTTTTCCATAGAAACCTTATCTGATCCTCTGAGAATCAGAAGAGGGGCTGACTCTTCTAATCCATCCAGCAACTGAACTGTTTTGAGGATATGTGTTTGAGTGTTACTGTGTGTCTAATCTTGATTTACTCCATTTTTTGCATGTTATGCTCCAAGGTTCATGAGGACACTAACATTCTTGTCCCTCAATATTTGTTTTCTAAGCTCTGTGAATGTATAAAATCATGCACTGCATTTCATTCTCTTTCTGTTTGACTTCATAGTCTCTTTCCCTGTCTTGCTAAATCAGCAAACACATAAAAGGGAAACTTTAAAGTGCCAAATGTAATCTATACACCTGTCTTCTATCTAAAATCTTGGTCCCTTAAATCTTGGATATTTCAGTAATCCCATATTTGGATATTATATTCTCTATGACTATGATTTCATCTAAAGCTCTTCTTGCTTTTTTATTCCTTGCCTTCTTGTGTCTATTTTCTCAACCTTTTGACTTTTGCTATGACTTAGCAAATGTCCAGAAAGAATAACCAATTGAGAACATTAGATTGACCTCATTTGGTATTGACAGATCAATTTCAGAATCAATGCAACATTTGAGAAATATGTATTCGTAAGAACTGTTTATTATTTATCTGAAACTCAAATCTAACAGAGCATCCAATATTTTTATTTGCTAAATCTGGCAATGCTAATCTCAGTGTACATTCTTTCTCTCTAAAATATGGCCCCACAAGATATAACTGCCTTAGCAGTTTTCTGATGCCATCACACAAATAGTGATTTGTTTTTCGTATTAATTTTATTTTTCCTTTCCAGTTATATGAGCAGGGGTATTGGTTTTTTACAACTATCTCACTATAGCCATAAGTACTAGTTACTAATATTCTCCTAAAATTAAATGTCAATAGGAAGTGGTTAGATATATGTAAATTAGGTAATATAGGTAAATTAGGAATAAAAAGGAATATGCACTTAATATTTATGTTTGTATAGATGAGTATGAAATATTTTAGTTATTTGAGTATAAAAATATTTTCAGCCCTTATATGATGTTGCTATTATATGCTTATTCACCAAAATAGTAACAATAGCTTATTTAAGTTAATTTTAATATGTATATATCATCTAATTCCTAAATAATAAATATACAATATTTATACAATGAGTTTTCTCTAATTGTAAAGAAAATGAAAAGAAAAGATCACTGAAGTATTTTTAATTTGTCAAACATGCAATGTATTTACTCATTTACAGGTCTTTGCTGACAACATTCTCTTTCCTAGAGTCTGTTTTAGTGACCTTCCTTTATACATCAAGTTACTATTTCTAGAGAAGGTTAATCTGAAATCCTAGTTTTAGTTGA
Source organism: Galemys pyrenaicus (assembly GCA_019455555.1). NCBI lineage: Eukaryota > Metazoa > Chordata > Mammalia > Eulipotyphla > Talpidae > Galemys > Galemys pyrenaicus. Next base: position 5,831,944 of record JAGFMF010012105.1, read on the forward strand.
GCACAGGTTTTAGTTTAGCATAATTATATATTTATTTTTCCATAAAATCCTAAACAATTCAATTAGAATACTTTGTTTTAATGCCCCAAATTATTTAAGATTGACTAACATATATTATGCACTTAACAGATGCATATGATTAACATTTATAATAAATATTTGTTTAAAGAATGGTTGGTATGAATTTTGCTTATGAGATAAGAGAGAATCAATAGACAAGAGTATCATCATTCAAAAATACTCCATAAATGTTTTCTCTTCTGATGTTGATACATATTAACTGGAAAAGAAATGGCAAGTATGCCCTGAGGATTTCAAGAAGAGCAGATATTTCTTTTTCCACTTAACTTTGGACTTTCATGTTTTGGCAAACTACATTCCCAAGGGCAGGGTTGATAAAGGCTTAGAAGTGATAAAGAGCTTTACACATGCTTAGCTAGAAGGTCACACTCGAGTGTCACACCTGAGTAAGATGTGACATATCTATGTTTCTTCTTTTGTAGCCTATCTTGTCATGTCTATTTCTCTTTTCCATTATCTTTCTTTAATTGGCTCATAAAGGTTTTTTCAATATTTTGATGTATTTGCTCTTTGATATGAGTTGATTATATTGTCTTAGTTTCCCGTTTGAAATGGAAATATATCAAATTTGTTTTTCAAAAAAAAATCAGTTACAAAAACAAAAGACCCCTAAAAAGAAAGAAGAATATCCTTTTAATTTTTGGATTTATTTTAAGTAGAGATTACAAAGATTTATTAAGCAAATACTATGTATTAGGTATTGGGAATGAAATGACAAAGGAGCCATGTAATTCTATTCACAGCCTCAAAATAATAAGAAACATTTAGTTTTAAAATACACTTCTAAAAAATTTTTGTATTTTGTACTTATGTTTGGAAGAATAATATTATGTTACTTAAACTATGTATAAATTTTTAACTTTTTTAGAGTGTAGTGAAATATGTAAAAATAAGGAAAGATTTAATGGGAATTCTATACCACTATCAAAGTTATGATAAGACACTAAGGTAAGCCTGCACATGTCAAATGAAATATAAATTTTCTATAGCTGATTATATGACTTGGACCTACTTAATGATTCTATCTTTAATGGGAACTTTGACAAATCTTACAAGTCTGATTCTTCATAAGAACATTTGAAAATAATCAGAGTTAATATTTGCATTTCATATTCACAATCTATTTAGTATAAAATTTAAAAAGAAAAATTAAATATCTAAATTAAAGGAAAGTTGAAACAATAAAAGGAAATGAAATGAACTCAACTTCAAGGACACAACTGTAAAATAATTATTTTAAAAACATCATCTCTGTTGAAAGCTGACAAACTTCCAGAATCTTAATTGCTGCAAGCAATTTTATAACTCTTTTAAGCAGACAAATTGAATAAAGAGAAATTAACTTCATTCAGACATGAAGATTCATCATCTTTCCATAATGGAGTCTCTTTTGATGTAAAGTACTTTGTACATTATGTAACTGAAAAGGATTTATGAGTAAATATTGAATTTTTGTCCTGAAAAGTTCAGCATGATATTTGGACTAGTAACTATTTATCTTATTAGAATTTTGCTATTTTCATTTTTAAACTTTTACCAGGTCTTGTGTAATAGAAAATATCTGTACTTTACTCATTCTTCAACACTAATACAGGGCTATAGTTTTTTAAAGGAACCAAATTTAAATAATAAAAGATAGTTTTGCTTAATCTTATCTATGTGAGTGTAGGTTAAGAAGCATTGTAACTTCTCCACATTATTTATATTATTCATTCTTCATGCCTTTACAACAAGACTTTCAGGCCTAGACTTCTGCAAAGAACAAGATTAGTTTGAGGAGCTGTGACTAAATCTCCAAAGAGAATGATATAATTGTGTGGGATTAGTGTGTGGAAATGCCACCAAAAATCAGCTAATCCCATTTGATTTTTATTACAGAGAAATATAAGCCCAAACCTCTCATTTTTAAATATCTAGATGTTAATGCAAAAATCTCCAAATATTTAAATACTAAAGACCAATTATGGTCCCCTTTGTCAAAGTTACTATTTCTTCTTCCATGTGAATCAAGAAGTATGTATGCCTGTTTCAAATCAAGTTTTTTGAGCTTTTGTTTTACTGTACTCTGAACCACTTAAAATAAGAAGTTTTATAAACCTTTCTTACCAGCACATACTGTTCTCAGTAATCTACACCTCTATCTCTTACTCTGCCTTGTTTTCCTCATTATTTTTTCTTCCTTGGATTAGTCAGGTCTACTGTCACACTACCCAATGAATTTGCATTTTCTGTACGTGTACTCTTGGGAAAAAAGCTGTCATAATACCTGTAATGTACACAAAATATGCTAGTGCACACAAAATACAGGGACCCTTTATTTCCCAAGTGGGGCATCATGATAAAGACACCTCAAGAGTTTTGTGCAAACATAGGGTTTAGTGGGGACTTGCAACTTCACAAGCATATGGTCTCAGCTAGATGCTCTGTTCTGGTCTGCTTATCAGAGTCATGTACAATTATCGTTGTGGCCATGCAGGATTTAATATTTATACCAGTTATAATTGATATGTTTTCCACTCCTGTTTCATCTACCTTATTAATATCACTAATCAAAATGATTTCACATAAAGTATCCCATTAAAAAATCTGTGAAATGTGACAGATTTTACAAATAACGTAAATGGAGAAAAATAAAGTAAATGATAATTACAGTATGTTAAGGATAAGCAGAATCATGTAAATAACATAACCACCCACCCCATTAGCAAATAAGTCAATTCTATTCCAGAGTGACATATTAATTTCCATGCTTAAATAAGTGAATATGAAAGCATATTTCCTACATTGAATGGGTAAAGAATGTGGAAGCTATGATAACCAACCAAATCTTTTTATGAGAAAAATTATTAATTTTTCTCAGCACTAGTAGGAAATCCACTCTAAATAAATAGTTCAAACTTTTTGTTTATTTGATCAATTTTGAAGCATCTGTCTATGGTACTAATATAGCTACATGACCTAGACTAATCAAATCACTGATGTATAATTTCCTGGGACCTTTATCTACTTCCAGGCCTAGTTTCATAGCAACTAAAAGGGATGATTATTGACTATTTTGAGATAAAGAGCAATTTGGGGGACAGAAGCAGAAGATGAAAATAAAATCTACTAACTTAGTAAAAGAAAACAACTCATGAAAATTGAAGAGACTATTTTTTATTTATCTATGATACAGGTATGTAGTTGTCCTTTAGTAAACATTAACCTCTGATCTTTAGAAAAATTATTATTTGCATATGTTGTTCATGTTTTAAAATACTATGTGTGATATGTTCACCTCATTACAAATTCTGAAATAATTCCCATTTTTCTCTAACATGTTTTTATGCTATGTAATAGAAATTTTATTATAATCTGTTAATGTTGGAAAAAGAAACACTGCAAACAAAACAAAACAAATAAACAAGACAGAGGACTTAGAAATAAAAGTAGAACCAGGTTTCTAAACTGCAAACTCGGTTTTATTTCCACAACTGTTTTGCTACTCTTTAGCAAGAATTTTAATGCTTTAAAGTCATACCTAAAGCTTAGCTGCCCTAATTTGAAATACTTCTCTTACCTTTGGACTACACCTTAGAAGCTAGAATTGTTTAAGTCTGAGCTGGATTCCTTTAGGTATCATCTATGTTGCTCCAAGTAATTTTTTCAGGAATAAATGGAAAATTGTAATTGATAAAAGTAAGCAAGCAACAAATAAGTATTAGGAAAGAATAAAATATTATCCTTTTTCACAAGAAGTTCACAATCTCACTAACATATCCAATACGTGATATATAGAAGTGTAAAAGACATATTCAGGGAGTAGAGAAAGCAAAATAATTAGTTCATGCTGGATGAAGACAAGGAGTCTTAAATGCCTCAAGTTAAAGGAAGATGAGAGAGGCATCAGCATAATGGAGTAGAAAGCAACAAGCTTTGTTTTGCCATAGAACAACTGAAAAGCAAGCAAAACTTTTAGAATCATCTTTGGCAGAATGCTGCAAAAACAAACACAGCAAGTATGTACTAAAAGAAGACAAGACTACCTGAAAATGTTAGGAAAACTTGGGTTTGTATTCCCACTTGCGTCAACTACTGGAGGGTGACAGCAATCTTGAAGCTGGTGAGAAAGTAAAATGTTGCAACTGCTGTGAAAAACAGTCTGGCATTTCCTCAGAAAAGATGAAGAAAATAGCCTGCAATCCAGCAATCACACTCCCAGGTACTTACTTAAAGAAGTGAAAGGGGCTCAAATAGATACGTGTACATCAATGTTTAATGAATCGTTAATCATAAAAAATCAAAAGGTGGAAGCCACTAAAGTATCCATCAATGGACTAATGAATAAATAAATGTGACGTGTTCAGACCATATAAAATTATTAAGCCTCTACAAGTATGATGCCCCTATACATGTCACAATATGAATAAGTCTTAAACGTATTATGCAAAGTGAACTGTAAGGAGAACTGGACAAATATTATCTAGTATAACTTATGTAAGGAATGTCAAATAGATTAATGTTGACCAGGGACTGGAGGAGGTGGAGCAAATGCTGTATGGATTCATAATATGGGTCATAAGTTTTAAAAACTATGGGACATGTAACCATGTCTCCCTTCTTCTCTGTGTGTTAGACAATGGTATCTTCACATTTTTATAATAAAAACATGTTATCTTAACATTTAGAACACTGCAGATGGGATTATACTAAAAAGAAAAGTCAGAGGAGATAGACAAATACCGGATGATTTCACTCAATGTGTGGGATGTAAGGATAAAAAGAACAGATAAAAGAAAACAAATGAAGACTCTAACACACATCTGACTAGCAATGCACTTATACCAGAAGTATCGGTAATATACATATACATTATATATATCTCACATATATATAATAAAATGTGAAGAAACAGCAACATATATGGGAGTTAAGAACAAATTCATTTTGAAGGAAAAATAAATGTTATAACTAATTATAGAATACAAAAACTGCAGAGTTAAATAAAAATCTACATACTACATAAATATTTGAAACTGTATCTTACAATGTAGAGCCAGAGAAAAGAGTTTGTCAATAGTAGCAGTCTAGATAAAGTCTATATTTCCAGTACATTTATGCTCCATGTTGATAATGCATACTTGATAATTTTTCTATCTTTTGTCCTTCAGCTACCCTTCAATAGCAAGGAGACAAGATACTGCAGTTCATTGTAGGCATGGGATTCAGTATGTTTTATCACACAATCAAATGTTGTGGGGCTATGTGCTGATCACTCTCTATAACCACAAGTCCCAGCTATTTATTTTACTCTGCTGCACTCTAGTGTGCACCTCCTACCTGAACTTAGAACTCAAATTGATTTTCAGCTTTCCTGTTTTCTGTAAATTATTAATCATATTCCTATATAAATGGAGACAGACATGCTAATGATAACAGAATTGTGGACCCAAATTAGTGAAGACACCAAATGTTAGAACCTAAAGAATTTATTTTATTAGACATTATACTTTTATTCATAAAAAGTATTGAATGCACACATAGACAATCACACAGTGACACATACACACACCTGACCACTGACAATATGTAACTGGTAAAATTAATTATCTTCTTGTTTCTTTTACTCCTACATGAGCTGTTGTGGTTTATCTGGGAACAAATTTCACTGGTGAACAAAAGTTCTGGGAAAATAGTATTGATTGAGTCTTTGTTCTAAGCTACAATATTCTTTGTCTGGCCTCAAATTTCTCAATCAGAGTTCTGGTAGCAAACTCTTGAGTAGTGTACAGTATGCAATTTCATTATGATGACATCACAAATTAAGAAACGCTGATGGAATATTTTACTGTCATTCAATGGATCGCAGCATAAATACAGGAATAAAAGTAATGATATCACTATAGAATCTAAAATATTATAAAGATAATATGGAAATATTATGAATACATGTTATGTTCAGTAAATATGACAGCTTAGATGAAATGGACAAATCCCTTGTAAGTTACAAACTATAAAAGCTCATTCAAGGATATAAAAGATAACCTGAATAGCTTAATATCTGCTAAATAAATGTATTTGTAGTTTTAAAGCCTTCCTATAAAGCAGCTGCTAAGCTAGATCGCTTTTGTGGAAAATTCTCTGCAACAGTTATGAAAGAATTAATACAAGTGCTTCCAGAAAATTGAAAAGCAAAGGAATACTTTCCTAGTCATTCTATGTTATTAGCATTATCACCCTACTGCCAGACACAGGTAAAGATGTTACAACAAAACAAAACTGCCCAACAACATTACTCATAAAGAATGATGCAAAAATTCTTAACCAGGGCCTCCCTAGTGGTGCAGTGGGTTGAGCACTGCATTGTGAAGCATCCACAACACAGAGTGCAGGTTCGATTCCCGGCCTGGGAGAGGACCCACATGGCGCAGCAGACCTCTCCTGCCTCTCACCCTCTGCTCCCCTCAGCAGTGTGTATATCAGTGGATCTGCCTGTCCTGCTCCCCACTCTCTCTGATAAAGCCTCTCACCACATGCAGCTCTGCCCTGTAGCCCAGCTCTCATATGCATAAATAAATCTTTAAAAAAAAATTCTCAACCAAAGTTTAGCAAATAAAATTAAAGTGTATATAAGTTAGAATAATACATCATAGTCAAGTGTGTATTAACCGAGAATGTGAGTTAGACTATATATGTGAAAGCTAACATGAAAACAAACCATATAAAAAACAGTAATATAGGCCAATAATGATTGACACCTAAAATATGTAAAAATATTGAAATAAAAATGCAATCCACATCGGTAAATGGGGTAAAAATAATGAAATTTCATAAAAGGAGAATGACCAAAATACAAATGGACAAAATTATAATTGCAACATTCAGAATTAAAATAAATACAAAATATATTACACCCAACATATTTTTAAACAAAAAATTTAAACTCTATTATTCATAAATATACACTTAGTTATGAAATCAATCTGACTATATCTCAGTAATACAGTAGTGAAAAAAATGGTAATTTTCAAATAACACCTTTTATATAAAGTAAAAGATTTCAAAATAAATCATATAACTTATACATATTATGTTTAGTAATCTAAATATATGAAGGAAAATAAGGAAATTAGAAAAAATGAAAAAGAATAGTCTCTAATAAGTAGTCTCTAATGTGGGGAAAAAGGGCATAAACTGTTTTTCAGTGACTCTAGTTATATTCTGTTTCTTAAAGGCAATGTGCGAACTCAAATATTCATTGTGCCAATCTTTTCTATCTTTGATCAATTACCTTAACAGTAAAAATAAGGTCTTACAGTTAAATGTATAAATATGCACAAAATACATGTATGTATGTCTGTACATACATACACACACTTAAAATTTGTCCTTAACTACTTAATTGATTGACAAACTGCAGAATTATTGTCTTGAGGGTAATCCTTACTTGAATGTCAAAAGGAAAAAAAGTCGTATGTACATAGATTAGTTTTTCTGTATTTGATGTATATAGTAAAAGTTGGTAATTAGTAGGGATCAAAAACAAAGGTAAAAATACACCTGAAACAAAAATAAACCCTATCACTCTAAATCATAAATTCTCATTAGTGGAAGAGTTAGTTCATCCACAAACTCAACTTCCACTTCCGAAACTTCACTTCTAAGAGAAAGAGAACAATCATAGTTATTCTACATCATATTATAAGATGCTTTTTACCAATCTGGAGAGTTACCTTGACAACTAAATGACTTATTCAGAATCCTGATTTATTCCCAACCTCAGTGTCACTGCAAAAATTGTTTTGCCTACAACTTCAAAGATTATTCTTTAATTAAAATTATAACCTTTCACCCCTTTCCAATTGTCTTAAGAGCATTTCCTTTATCATAGCCAATTTATAATAAAATAGTTCAAAAAATAATTGCAAGTGGTTTAATGAAGTTGTTTCCTCAAACATGTTGAAAAATTAAGTATTAGTGAAATTTGACCTAACCCTACAGTAAGTACAAAGTACATTAATTTGCAAACAAATGACTATTTCTGTTGACTGAGTGTGATTAGCCTGCATAAATTGAAATATTAGCTAAAAAATTCAGTATAATTCCTGCTACAATTTTAAAAATTCTTCATTATTTATAATAAATATGTGGTATTTTTCTCTGGGTCAATTTTACAAATTTCCTATTTCTTAGGCATGCAAAACTGTTGAAAGAAAAATGAAAATAAGTTACATTATTCATTGTGTATGTTGAAAATGCCAACACAAGTTTTTATAGAAAACACATTCAAATAAACATGACCAGGAGGGAATAAAATGATTTACTGTTTCTTGTATGTAGTAGCAGATTCATTTTTTAAAAACAGTTTTAATTTGTAAATCAAGTATTGCAGAGTCTGAATATTAGGCTAGATCTAAAAGGAGAAATCATTTAACATAAAGATTACCATATGAATCACAAATGAATTTCATCAGTTTTCTCTGAAATAACTGTAGAAAAACTCATTTGTAACTACAGTCATATGTAAATATGAGGTTTGACTGCCCCACTAAAAATTCTATTAACATAATATAAGAACCATGGGTTTGATGAAAAATAGCATTCTTATAATTGTGAAAATTACCTGATATTTTCCAAACTATTTTAGAGAAATATATCTATTTGTATCTACTTGAGAGGTTTTTTTATTTTTTTTGAGGTAGTACTGCTTGAAAACACTATATATTATTTAGAGGTACAGGTTCAGAACTATTCAGATGTCTGTTACCACACCACACCCACCACTAAGCATCCTTAGACTTCTAGCCACATTCCATTGGGCCTCCTACCTGCTTTGGGCTTTCCCTTCACAGTCCTCCTCTAGTAATCTCAGTTTTAAATTATACTTTAAAGTTTATTGTTCTTTTATCTGAACCTTTATTTTCTTTCTCTATATTTCACATAGGAGAGAAAGCATCCAATATTAATCTTCTTCCTCCTGGTTTAATTCACTTAGGATAATCCCCTCCAATTACACTCATGCTGTTAAGAAAGGCAAGAATTCACTTTTTTTGTTTTTGATAGTTGAGTAATATGTAGTATTCCATTGCACATATCTACCACATCTTCCTAATCCTTTCCTCTATCTTTGGTACTTAGGTTGTTTCCATAACTTGACTTTTGCTAACAGGGCTACAATGAACATATGAGTGAATATATCCCTTTGAATAAGTTTCTTTTTTTTTTTTTTTCATTCTTCAAATACCTAGTAGTTAAAATACTAGATTCTATAATGTATCTATTAAAATATTTTGAGAAGTCTTAGAGTCTGGATCAGTCTATAGTTCCATCAACTGTGTTAGGGTTCCTTTCTCTTCATATCCTTGCCAATACTTGTTCCTGGTCTTTTTCATATGTGTCATTTTCACAGGTATGAGATAGTATCTTATGAACCTGATTTGCATTTCCCTGATAATATTTTCTTTATGTGCCTATTGACCAACTGTACGTCTCCTAAAGACAAATATCTATTTAGCTCTTCTGCCCATCTTTTTTTTTTCCTATTAGCTTTGTCAGTGTATGAATTCTTTGTAGATCTTAAATATTAGTATCTTACCAGATGTATAATGTGCAAATATTTTGTCCCATTCAACAGTGTTTTTTCATTTTTGATAGTTAATTTCCTGTGTAAATGGTATCATGCAATTTGTGTTTGAATTTTTTTACTTATTTTTAAAGTTCATCCACCCAAGCTCCGTGGAAGCTCCAGTTTAAAAATACTTGTTAAAAAGTTGAAACTTTAAATGTGTTTTAAGTTTGAATCTCAGGGTATGATCAAAGCTTTACTCTTGCCTATCCAAAAGGTCTTTTGGAGATGATTTCTTTCTAAAACAAAAAAACAGATTTGTATGTGTGTGTGAATATAGAGCAAATTCAGTATCTACCCTTGTGCAACTTTAGGTTTGGTATATTATCTCTAATGTTTATACAGACTGACAGGGATTGCTGTTGTGATGATTAATTTTATGTATCAGCTTGTCTGGCAAGTAGGAAGCCCAGAAATTATTCCTTCATTATTCCCAGTACATCTGTGAAGGTGTTTCTGGATAGATTAACATTTGAGTCAGAGGATTGCGTAGAGCAGATTGTCCTCTTCTACATGAGTTGGGCTTATTGTCAATTAAAGATAGAATAGAACAAGCAAAGTAAATTTTGCCAGTCTGAATTGATTGAGGCAGGGGCACTATTTTTCTGCTCTTAGCCTAGACTTTTACCATCAGCTTTCCTGGTTTTCAGGTTTGGGGGCACAAACTGGATCCTTCCTGGATGTCTAGCCAGCCACTAGCAAATTGTGGGACTTTTTGGCCTCCATAATAGTATAAGCTAATTCTGATTTATTTATATGTACACACTCTATATATGCATATGCATGTATACATATATGTACATATTTGTATTTTATATATATTTATATATATATAGTCTGTTCCTCTGGAGAACCTTAATTATAATTAATATTTCTGCCTTTTAAATTTCTTAGCAAATGCACTGCTTTTTAGATGCTATCTGCTTCAATGACAGGCATTGTTTTTGTTTATATCTTTAGAGAAAGGCTGCTACTAGACTACAGAATATAAAATGACTTTGAACCAAAAGATGAATATAATAGGTTAAGTAAGATAATATCTTTCATTCTCTTATTCAATATGCCTCTCAAACTCAAATAGTAAAAAAAAAAAGAAGTAAAATGGTTTTGCAATATTATCTTTTGTTTTTATCATTAGTATGGCATTAATTAAAATATGTATCTAATTTCTCAGAAACATTAGGCATGTCTTATTATTTCCAGAAGACTGAACATTGGAGTGCTTAATACTCGATTTGCATAAATTTTAGAAATTAAGGAATAAAAAAACTAAAAGATATTAACTTCATGAGAAAAGAGAATTAAATGTAAAAATTGGTATCAAATAGAACAGCTCTGTGTCAAAAGCGAGGGGTGTCATTGAACACTCATACTATTCTCTCATTTAGTTTATCCTCTAATCCAGCCTGCACTACTGAAAAATCTGAGTCCAAGGGAATGTGCCTATAATAAAAGAGCATGCCCAAACAAAATAAACTGGGAATTTTAAAAACCAAAGGCCAATTTCCAGCGGCTTCAAAAATCTCTCAATCTGGCAGTGTTGTTGCTTTTAACAGTGAAGAACATCATGCTGTACCATTGACCTGTATTTGCATGATCTTGCATCAGGGGTTAGCAACCATAACCCAAAAATAAGTGATCTCCAGCAGTCAGCAATGGCATTTTTGGACACCATACTGATTCACAGAGGACTAGCTAGCAGATGACATTGAAGATACACTTTGAGATAGTAATTTTGAAGACTACCATGTCAGAAGCAAATATATCTTGATTTGTGTTGTAATAACACCTTTTGAGTCTCTACGATAAATCTGATTATACCAAAGGTAATGCTGTTCTACCCTCAGCATCATTCACAGTGTTGTTTATAAATTCAAGTCCATCTGATTAGAAAGAAAATTGTTATTTTTAGGAATGAGATTAAATAATAGGAATATTTTTAACTGCATACCCTCTACATGTAAACTTGTTTCTAAACCATCTCTGGAGGTATAAAGTAAGTCCACTCTTTACTCTTGAAAACCAACTTTTATGAAAAATTTAGACACTGTATATAGTATCTTTTGGAATATAAATAAATGTAAATAGTGGAAACTCACACCCTACTATTCAAGATGAAGCTATTCTAAATTTCATGAAAGATTAAGGTAATTGAAAAAAGAAATGTTATAGACTTAAAGAAACAGTTTGCGTTCAAATGTTGGAAAACAGAAAAGAAATGGTTTCATGTTCTTTCTTTTGCATATATATGTGGGTAAAAAAAAATAAAAAGTGTATGGATCAAGAATTGGATCTCTGATAAGACATTTCCATAAAGCAATCTAGTCACAAAGATGTTTTTTATAGATCAACCAATTCCCTTTTCCCAACTTTTCTAGATAAAATATGACAAACCTTATTTCTTCACTTCCTTCAATATTAGGAGGGAAAAACAGTTTTGGAAAATACCTATGTGCAATCAACTAGATGTTGGCTAAAAAATTAAATCATCTTTTTTTTCATATTAAATTCAAATATACCTCAATTTAAAAAGAATATACAGTGTCATATCCACTACTCTTGCCTTTATATCAACATCACACCTTAATTTTTCCTATAATTTAATTTTTTATATATTTTACATCATTCCTTTTCATACAATGCATGCTTTCTCCTCTCAGGTATAGTATTTCCCCCAAAATTCCCCAATCACCATTTCACCTGTGCATCATCACCTTTGTCCCTTGTATAAGAACACATTTCTCTTTCCTGTTCTGATCCTCTCCCTCTTTCTTCTCCCATTAATCAGTGTCTCTGATTAATAGTAGCCTGTTGATTTTAACATCACACCTCTAAAAAGTAATACTGTAAGGCAACAATAAAAACATATAGTGTAGGCAACCATTAATTTAAAATGTTTTATTTCAAAGTGCAAATAAAAATATAGTCACTTGATACTGAAAGCCCTCATTTTGAGAATTTAGTAAATAGTTCTTTATTTTAAATACCTTAAAATTATGGAATCTTAGAGATCTAAGATAATTTTTCAGAAATTTTCAACACCTTTACCTCACTATTCTTTCCTTGCCCAAACTTTCTACTCTGTCAAATAGTAAGACAGTCAGCAAAAACAGTATCTTTGGTTACACAACTGTGAAAAAGTGTTTCTAGAATTCTAATGATTCTGAGGTTGCTTCTGAGGTTAAATCTAAATCATTTACAATTGATTTATAAAATCTTGCCGAGAGCTATTACTACTTCATTTTTAATATCCCACTACAACAAAAAATTGACATTTTGTCTTTTAAATAATTACATTATATATACCTAAGGAGTGTGAATTTATGCATGTTTGAATTTCAAAACAGGGTCTTAATTAATGAGAAAAACATATATAATCAAAAGTGATATCTGTTAGGCCATGTACTCAATTCTTATGCACCATTTTATGTATTTTTGAAAAGTTCCAACTCAACCACAAGTACACCATTTACCATTATTCTTTCAACTAAAAGTATGACTTGAATCACTTTCACAAAATTTGAATGATGCAAGCTTTAAAAAAATTAATGAAGTGAAACAAAATAACTTTTAGATTATTTCCCTTTGTAATCTGATTTACTGAGTTAGTCTGAACATTTACTAAAAGTTAATAGATTTAGGGAACTGGGTTACAAGATAAATAATACTGGTTCTAGAATAAAAAAGGTTTGCTTACAGCTCCCTATATATTTTATTTTTCTAATCCCATTCATGTAATCATCACCAGACACTCCAATTTAGGTGACTCTATAGTTTTAACAACTCTTCCTGAAACATCAGTCATGTTACCTAGCAATACTATCACAGTGATACAAAGACCTGAGAGCAAATGGTTAACATCTGTTTTAGAAAAATGAAAAATAAACTTAGATGTATCTAGACTACGATGAACTTCAATGTATTATACACCAAATCACACTGCATCAGTCAACTTTTGGGTGTTACTGCTTTCCACATTTTTAAAATGTCATGAATGCAGTATATAAACAACAACTGGGCAACAATTAAGGCTAGCATAATCAAATATAAGTGTTAAATCAGCAATTAAAGGTACAACATATATTTAAATGCTTATACAAACTCAAAAGAGCTTTTTAATCAGTCCTTAACAAAAGATATGGTTGGTAGTCAGATATAATTATCAGATTTTTCTCAATACCAATGAAATGGATCTCTTCCTCTCTCTCTCCCACCTTCCCTCCATTACACACACACACACACGATTTCCATCTGTGTCTGTATATATCTATATACCTATTTATATGTATATACATATACATATTGTAAGAATATGTATATATATATATTTGTAATGTATATTACAAAGGCCCAAAAGCCCCATAATCTGTTGTCTGAAAGCTTCAGAATCAGAAAACCTGGTGATATAATTCAGCTCTGAGATTGAAATCCCAAGAACTAGGAAGTCATGTCCAAAAGCAAGAGATGAATGTTCCAGCTTAATAGAATGAATTGACCCTTCCTCTCCTTGTATTTTGCTTAGTTCCTCACTGGATTGGATGATGCCCATCCACATTAAGGCAGACAATTTATTTTATTCAAATGTTCATTACTTCAATTAAAACCCTCACAGAAACATTCAGAACTCATGTTTGACATCTATCTGGGCATCTCTTAGCCAAGTCAAGTGGACACATTAAAAGTAACCATCACAGGGGCCTTTCTGGTGTTGCAAGTGATTGAGCAGCACACTATGAAGAATCCGCAGTCACTGCAGCATGAGTTCCATCTCAGCCAAAGAGGGGACCCACATGGCGCAGCAGATCTCTCCTGCCTCACCTGCTGTTTCCCTCAAGCAGTGTATTTCAGTCAATCTGCCTGTGCTATTCCCCACTCTGTCTCTGGTGAATCCTTTCATCCCACCTCTGGCCTGTACCCTAGTTCCTCTATGCATAAATAAATAAATTCTTTAAAAATAAATAAATAAATACAAATAAAAGTAACCATCACAGCAGGTTATCAACTATTTATAAGCAGGTTACTGACCATAGAGCTTTCTCCACCAGGTATACATATACACATATTGATTTTTAAATGATGCATGCCTAAAAATTGTATAATGTTATAATGCAATGTTACTTCACTTTAAAAAAGTTACTAAAATAGCCTACTGACAGATTACTATTGATTTTCTTCTAAATAAAATTACAAAATATGAAAGTGTCTATTTTTCTGCCAGAGTTGAAGCTTACTGTTTCCTTTGTTCATTACTTCCTGCATTAAAGATGGTACCAGAATTTTCTTTGAAGCAATTTAGGATGTCATGACTGAGGTTTTTCCAAGGTCTCTTTCAACAGTGGAATGAACAATTTTATTTTTGCCACCAAAGTCAATATCATTTTTGAGTCCATAGTCTTACAAGATGGTTGCAACTGATACTCTCCCTACTTGACACAAAGGCTATTCATTCTACATATTAAGACTTAAAATCAACTTCCCTTCCAGCTGAATCTGGCTTGGACTTATAACTTGACTTTATTAACTCAATACAGCAGAGGTAATGCACTGACGCTTCCATGTTTAGTCGCTTCTGTTCTCTCTTTAGAGAAAAGTTGTGTGGTAGTACCCAATGAGAAAAAAACAAAAACAGAGCTCAAGAGAAGAAGAATGAGCATTCAAACGCATCGGTAATGCTTTGCTGGACTTTTTAGTACATCCATAAGGTAAACATAAGTCACCAAATAATATCAGTCAATGTCACATGGACTAGAAGACCTACCCTAAATTCTCAAATTTAAAAACTTGAGAAACAATAAATAGCTTACTAATCACTTAGTTCTGGGATGTTGTTTTTTCAGAAAAATAGATAACTGAAACATATATTTTTGGTAAGGAAGACAATACTTATTACAATAATATTTCAAGGTTTTATCTCTGTAACCTGAATCAAGCTAGGTATGCTTTAGCTCATGAATGAGTAAGAAAAAGCAATTTGAGAATATCAAATACAGCCAAGGTCCTGATCTGGGCTCAAAAATCAGTGGAGATCCAAAGTTAATGAAAAAAAAATCATTCTAATATAATCCAATAATTTTGTCTAAAATTTGGTAATTTAGTCATCCCACCATGAGTGACCTGGTAAACGTAATGCTCCAGGAGATTGACTTAACATTATTGTTACTCAAAAAGGTTTACTTCATCCAAGGGACTATCCAAACAATTCTCTCTAATGCCATAGTTCACAAATATTTCATACCCACAACTCTCTGAGGACTGCAGCCTTTCAGAATCTTAATAGTTCTCTCCAACCAAAAGATTCCTCTTGCAACTCCATTGTTTCAGAAGTAAAGAAGTTACAAACCAGTGAACTACTATTTTTCTCCCTGAAATACCTTGTTCTTTTTATATTATCATTAAAATAGTTCATGAGAAAATAATATATTGATTCAGAAATAGGGATGATTGCTAAGTACCACTAATTTGTTATGGTCTATTGAAGATTTGACTTACTAAATGTTCCTCTTTTCCCCATGTCTCTCTATTAGCAAAACAACCTTAACCTGGTGACAGAACTGTCTCCCTAGTCAATCTATGTCTTGCCTACTACATCACAGTTTTTGTTTGTTTGTTTTACCATAACCACTCTAAAGTAGATGTAATAAAAACAATAAATACCATGAAAGTGATAAAAGAACTTTGAGCATGGTCAAGCAGAAGGCTCAAGTGTTCAGAATTTCCTAAGACTAAAGAGAGCTATCAACCCTAGCCACCATAAACCTAGAGCAGTGTCAAACATCAGTGGTTGATTGCTACCTAGAAAGGTACAAAAGCACAGAGACTCCATCTGTGGAACATGCTTGTTGAAAGATGTGGGTTTAGCAAGAACAGTGAAATTCACTCACATATCAGGTAACACACTAAATACAAGATTTAATATCCCCTAACTTGAGGAGTTTAAAGTTTGTGATACAGAGATTATATCATTTATATGATAGCAACATCAAAATCCAAGTCTAGCACAAATGGTGATACTTTTTATTTATTTATTTTTATATAGAAGAACTGCAGTGTAGGCCAGGTGAGAGGATTCACCAGAGATAGAGTAGGGAACAGAACAGGCTAATTTACTGAAATACATAGGTAAGGGGAGCAGTGGATGAGAAATGTGAAGTATGCTGCGCCATATATGGGTTAGGTCTGTGACCGGGAGTCAGATTCAGGCCATAGTGCTGATAGTACTGAGACTTAATAGGTCACCAGAGACTTTCTAACTTATTTCCAGGTACAAACACAATTACTTCAGTAGTAAATATACTTACTTCACACTACTTACTAGTCTTCAACACCTGATTTCTCATTCAGTGTAAAGTTGACAGACCCATATAAAATAAAAATGATGAAAAAACTTTTTTCAGTACATAATTCAGGGAATGCACCCTATAAAGTATTCAGATGCTGAAACTACTGGTTGAGGAATTTCAATTATCTACAATTAATTTGGAAATAGATCTAACGTGAAAGACACAGAGTATTCATAAAAATATGGGGATAATCAGGAGAGATAAATCATTAAAAATCAAATAAGAAATAAAATAGAAATTAAAATAATTAGATAACTCTACAGATGATAGAGAAAGAAAGCCAAAAAAGAAAAAAAGAGAAAGAAAAAAATATAGACACACTCTCAGGATTTTTCACCTTGCCCTCAGACTTTCATTGTGAGCAATTGATGATTTCTCTGGGAGCAAGCAGAAAGTTCCCTTGTGTCTTTATGACCTCTAGAGTTTGTATATTAGCTTGCTACTCCACAATTGACCTAGAGTATTTGTTAAACATTTTAGTTGAATTCTCCTTTTCATTGCCCAGTGGGTATGCCAAAATAAGGTAAAAGTTTTCAACCTTCCTTGAAAGTACCTGTATGTCCCTTGAGCATAGATGAGTTGGTTTCCCTGTGACTTTAACTCTTTAAAAGTTTTAAATTGTGAACATTCATACAATCCATAGTTCTTGTTCCTTTTTGCAATGGTAGAAGCAATGCTCTTTCCAGATCTCTACATCCTAAGTGGAAAGTTCAAGTTAAAACACAAACAATTAAAAAGCTTTTTTATGTGAGCAGTAATATTTCATCGTATAGCAACACCATAGATTGTGGGTTATTTACTGTCGTTGACTCTATGAATAAAGTCACCTAGTATAGAATGGCAGGTATATACTGTCAGGAAAAAATAAAATTACAATAGCTATTTCAATATATTAAAAAATGTACATATTTAAATCTGTAATATGAATATGAAAAGAAATTTCAAGATGTTAAACACATGATAAAAGTCTAAAAAACTAAAAAGCATATCCTGAGACAACACATAAGTATACTGATATATAGAAACCGCAAGAAGCAGCTTTACCCAATTAGCAATAGGGAAATGGAGGAGTCTCAGGTTAACAGAATTGAGAAGTCTGAAGATGAGGGTTTCATCTGGGAATCAAAAATCTAATGAATTCACTGTCAGTTTACTGATGATGTCTCTGAAGGGTATAAGAGGCTAATTCTGGATTTGGCAGAAAGAAAAGATGAAGATTGGAACCAACTGCCATTTTTCATAGGAAGGGCCTTCACTGGGATGTCTACAACAGCAAATAAAGTAAAAACAGCAATTTCTTATCTCACCTCCTTTCTCTCTCCAGTACACCCTGTTGGAATTATTTAACTGTATCTGGTAATGAAGAAATACAGTTTTCGGAGCCCTACTCCCAGCCCCAGCATCACATACCATGTAAAAGATACCTTTGGAGTGGAAAGACAATTTCTTATTCACTATCCCAGTAGGAATATTCTACTTTCACCAGGCCAATTGTATTGTATGTAGAAATTTTTAAAGTGTTTTCAATTTTATACCCATGCCTCATTAAGTACCAATATCTAAATTGCAAAGCTTATTCATCAAAAAAACTCACTTTTGTAGAACTAGTGCATTTTCAAATTTCTATTATCATAGAAATACCTGTCATTGTAAAGCCCCACAATTAAATAGTATTCTCATGGATTAAATAATATTTTATCAAATTTCAACTGAGCTGACAGTTGCATTAACTAGGGAGTTTCCATTGAGCTGATCAGAATGTTAATTACTCCAGAAAGTATTTCTTTTAGAAATATGTATTTAGTGTTTCACAATCAGAGAGCTTGATTAAATATAGGACTTACTTATAAATTCTCTTCATTCAGACAAATGCAATTTGAGTGCCTGTTATCCTGTGCTTGAAATAGTTGTCTCATATAAAAAGATACTAAATAATTCACAAGTTGTGAAAGGTATATGTAGAATTAAGGTTGAAGAATATTGGTGCTTACATGATTAAGCATGGTTAAATGTCTACATTTTCATTTAGTTCCATAAAAATAAATATCTGTCAATGAATCAGTATACAATTTTGAAGAGTTCCTTTAATCATTCAGAAAAAACAGCAAAATGGAAAAATCAGCAAAAGTTATAAAAGAGCTATTCATAAAAGAATAAATAAATGAAAAATGCTTTTTAAAAATTGGAGTAGTAAGAAAATTGTGAATATATTATTATGTAATACTTGTGGGACAACAACTTGGAAGGTTAATGGTAGTTGCTAAACATTTTGAAGAACACATATGCTATAAGTTAATGATAATACTTTAGAGAAATTCTTTTGGTCATACAAAAATGTTATATATAAAGATATTCATTATAATAGTAAATAAACTTCACTGTTATTCAGAAGAATAAATGCAATGCTTACTAATCAAGTGGTTTATCAACACCAAATTACTCAAAGTACATTTTTTAACACCCTAATTATAGGATACATGTAAAACATCTGGACCAAGTTTATAAAATAGTTTCAATAATGTACAAGTCTTGGCATACAATTTGTTTCTTGAAAAGGGGATATTTTTGCAACACTATCCTAACTAAAAATGATTAGTATTTCATGTTTACAATGAAGATAATTGAAATGACTTTACCTCTAAAGTATGAGAATTTCATGAGCATTACATAAACAATTTATAAACAAATAAATCCCACACATATTATTCTAATATAATTAAGGCAGATATTTATATTCACATGGTGACCTACTGATTAGTCAAGGAATCTTTCTATGATGGACTATATTACTAAACATCTTCATTTAGTTAGATCATAGCATACTTTTTTCTCTAATGGGCCACACAGTAAATATTTTAAACTTTGAGTGACAACGGCTTCAGTTGCAAACACTTATGTGCATTAGTGTGAAAGTAGTCAGGAAATACACAAATAGGTGTGACTACGTTTCAATATAGTTTTGTTTACAGAAATGAACAGCAGTGTGGATATGGCCCACAAATCACATAATACCAACATTTGCTGATTGTTTTGATTCTTCCATTATTCTAGCTAAATATTCAATAATTTCCCCAATGAATCAAAAGATCCTTCTTTGCTTATTGGTTTTTATGGTGCTCTAATACAAAAACGTCAGATAATTTGAGATCTGCAAAAATGAGGTGTTGATTTGGATTCTGAAAAGAGTAAGATTTTTGGTCAGTACTTGAAATTATATCAGTGATTTTGTCTACTCGATAATCTAATCGAGAGGGGCAAGATGGCGGCAGAGTGAAGACAATAGACTCATCGTCTCCAGACACACACAACAAAGTGAATATCAAAAAAGCCAGAAAACTGACTATCAGCTTACATATTGGAAGCATCAACCTACTGAAAGTGGTAGGAAACTCTAAGTAAACTTTGTTTAAAGTAATGACAGGGCAATCCCCGTGCCCCTAGGGTGCCATTTTGGGAGCTTACTCCGTGCAGCCACAGGACACATAGAAGTCCGCACAGCTGAGGTCTGGTGTTTTGAAAGTCTGAGATCACCATGGCCAGGAGGTGAATGCTTGGGGCTGGCATAGAGATGGAGAAATGGAGCAACATTGGGCCAGAAGACAAGCTTAGTTCAGCACAGGACTTCATTCTGTGTCTGAGAGCTTGCATGGCTGGGCTGCGAAATCCACAGCAGTCGGCACAGGCTGAGGTCTGGTGGGTGGGACAGTCAGAGATCAGTGCAGCCAGGAGGTGGGTGCCTGGGGCTGGTGCAGAGACTTAATCAGAGTCACATTGGGCCAAAGCACTAGCTTGGCATAGCTCGGGTCCCCATTGCAATCCCCAGTGCTCAGCTTAAGGTAGCTTTGGACTAAGGCAGTCTGGGAGTGCCCCAGAGCAGGAAGTAGATGATCAAGAACCCATACAGAGACAAAACCACCACGTGGTCCATCCATAAACAAAGGACAGTCCCCAGGGGAAAACACAGAAAATGGACTGCACTTGGGATGCTCCAGGCAGCCACACCCCCATCATAGGGCTGTGATGAAGCTTCCTTCCATATGAAGAAAGTCCTCTGGAACATCTGGATTCTGAATCCTAGCACATCTGGACAGAGCAGGCAGGCATACGGAGTCTAGGACAGGCACAGCTGCTGTGCCAGCGGCTACATGACTACCCCTCCCCCCCAATCACTCCCCACCCAGAGACTGACATTAAGGGGAGCTGCATAGAGGTAGTCCCTATATAGAAGGCCTCTTGGTAACCTAAGTCCTCAGGTGGAAGGAGTCTTCAGGATCCACATCATCCACCCAGCTACCATGAGACCTGAAAAATTCCCATGCCTGCCAGTTGTAGTTCAATCAGCACCACCCCTTGTGCCCCCCCATGTTTTTTTTCTCCTTCTTTCCTCCCCCCCCATCTTTTTGTTTTGTTTTGTCTGTTTGGTTGTTTCTTTTTTTGTTATTTTTGATTTGTTTCTTCCTTGTTTGTTTTTCCTTTTTTCTCTTTCTTTTTTCTTTTTCTTTCTGTTTAGTTTCAGTTTTGTTTCTTCTTGTTTGTTTCTTTGTCCTTTTTTTTTCTTCTCTTTTCTTTCTTCTTCTCTTTTCTTTTTCATTCAATATCTTCCATAACAGAAGACTACTAGAACATGTACCCAGCCACAGAGGAACAGATATCAGGCAGACATACCTAAGCCTCAGGAAGAGAAATCAGAAACCATGCCCACCAGCACCAACAGTAGTTGGGCACAACAGACTCAAAGCCAAAGGTTAGCAATGGGAAGAAAGAAAAAGTACCAGTGATAAGCAGTTTCATCCAGAAACAATACACCACAGGAAGAAAGTCAACATCCAGAACCTGATAATATAAACACAGAATAATATGTGGAACTAACAGATAAAGAAATCCTAAAGGCCATGATGAGAACAATCAAAGAGTTAAGAGAAAACTAGAAAGGGATACGAACATAATCAAGGAAATGAGGAATGAGATGGAATCCCAACAAAAGAAAATTAAAGAAATGAGGAAAGGGAAAGAAAAGCAAATGAAGAAAATCACATAGTACTGGAGGAGCTCAAGAATTACTAGAAAAGACATGAAAACAGAATAAAAGTACTGGAGGAGTGAGTCAGTACTCTCAAAAACACAGACATAAAAAGAACCAAGAAACATAGGGAAGAAGAAGTGAAAATGAAAAAGAATGAAGAAATACTTCAAGTGCTACCTGACACCATCAAGAGGGGAAATATAACAGTCATAGGAACACCAGAAAATGAAGAGAGAGTAGTAGGATCTGAGGACATGTTCAAGGAGATAATTGATGAGAACTTCCCAAGCATGAAAATAGATATACAAGAAGGTAGAACACCAAATTACCACAATGAAAGGGAAACTACAGCAAGACATATAATAGTAACACTTACAAAGGTCCAGGAGAAAAAAAAATAATGAACTGACAAGGATGAGGAAACAGATAACTTATAAAGGAAAACCAATCAGGCTGACATCAGATTTCTCTGAAGAAACATTAAAGGCAAGAAGAAAATGTAGGGACATATTTAACAAACTCCAAGTCAACAAATTCCAACCAAGAATACTCTATCCTGCAACGCTCTCCTTCCTCTATGAGGGAAAAATAAGAACCTTCTCAGACAAACAAAATCTACAGAAATCCATTGTTATAAAACCCACTCCAAAAAATTCTACCAGAAACCTTAGAACTAAAACCAACAGAAGAATGAATAAAAGAACGTAAAGAATAGAACCACAAAAAGGCAAACAAAATGGAAAAAATGAATGCCAGTGTATCAATTTTAACTGTAAATGTAAATGGACTAAACTCATCAATAAAAAGACACAGTAGCAGGCTGGATTAAAAAACAAAACCCAACCTTTTGCTGTCTACAGGAAACACATTTAACTACAAAAGACAAACACACACTAAAAGTAAAAGACTGGAAAACAGTCTTTTACAATCAAATGGACCAAAAAAGAAGGCAGGAACAGCAATACTTATATCATAAAATAGGCTTCAAACTAAAAAAGGTTAAAAGAGACACAGACAGACATTATATTATGATTAAGGGGACAATAAATCAAGAAGACATTAATACCATCAACATATACTCATCCAATAAAGGAGCACCAAAATATGTAAGACCACTAATAACATTTTTGTACACTGACATAAGAGAAAATATATGCATAGTAGGAGACTTCAAAGACCACTCTCACCAATGGATAGATCAATGAGACAAAAGAATGAAATTAGAATACTGCCTTTCACCATGCACAAAAATCAACTCAAAATGGATTAAGGATTTAGATATAAGACCTAAATCCATAAAATATATAAAAGAAAAAGTAGGCAAAAATTTATATGGCATACACCTCAGTAACATTTTTAAAGACATAACACCCAAAGCAAAGATAGTGAAGGAAAAGATAAATATCTGGGACTACATCAAACTTAAAAGCTTCTGAACAGCAAAAGACACACTAACCAAAACAAAGTGACACCCCACCGAAGGGGAGAAAATCTTTGCACACAACAAGGGACTTATTGCAAAGATCCACAAAGAGCTGACTATAATAAACAAAAACAAAGGGAACAATCCAGTCAAAAAATGGGCAGAAGAGCTAAAAAAACATTTCTCCAAAGAGGAAATGCAAATGGCCAACAGGTACACGAAAAAATGCTCAGTTTCTCTTGTAATAAGTGAAATGCAAATCAAAACCACTATGAGATACCACCTCACACCAGGAGAATGGCACATATCAAAAAAAGTAGCAACAACAAATGTTGGCGGGGATGTGGAGAAAAAGGAACTCTATTGTACTGCTGGTGGGAATGCAAACTGGTCTGACTATTAAGGAAAGCAGTATGGGGGTTCCTCAGTCTACTAAGAATGGAACTCCCATATAATCCAGCAGTCCCAATCCGAGGAATATACCCAAAAGACACAAATACATTGATTCAAAAGAATACCTGCACCCCTATGTTTATTGCAGCACTATTTACAATAGGTAAGACCTGGAACAACCTAAATGCCCAAAAACAGAGGACTGGGTCAAGAAGCTGTGGTACATATACACGATGGAATACTATTCAGCAATCAAAAAAGATAAACTAGAGTCATTCATAGAAACATGGGTGGAATTGGAAGGGATTATGCACAGCAAAATAGGTCAGCAAGCAAAAGAAAAATACTAGATGGGTTCTCCCCTAGGAGGAATATAAGGGAACCAAGTAAGTAACCAAAGAAAAGAATAATAACAATAATAATAATAAAAATGATTTTAAAAATGAAAAAAAAAAACAAGGACAAATCTTAGACACTTGGTGGGGAGGGGGGAGGGAGTGGGTTGAGGGCAGAAAGAGTACAGGGACTGAGATGATGGTGCGCTGGTGAAATGGTGGTGGAAAATACATGGGGGCCACAATTGATGTCAAATATATATATAAATATATATATATGTATAAAGGAGAAGGAAAAGGATCAGAAATTTAAAAATAATAATAAATATTATTTAGTCTACATTATTCTTCTTTAGTCTCTTACATTCTTATATAGGTGAGTAACCTCAGTATTTTATAGGAGAGTAAGTTAAGGAAATTCATATAAATTTAGAGTTTATTGAATCTCTGTAAGAAGTTTCCACTGCATCAGGTTTAAGTTCCTTCTTTCAACTTCTGAGAACATAAATGCTCTTTACCAATAAATTCTTATGAAAATATTAAAAACAATAAATAAAACCACAAACAAAGAAAAGTGATAATCACAGGATAGGATAGAATCCTGATAGGAAAACCAGCAACAATAAGAGTTCAAAGAGACTTGTAAGACATTTTATGATTTTTTTTAAGTGGGAGAAAGTAAGACATTGAAAGGATGGCATACATTCCAAGATATAGCTGATTCTTAACCATAAATAAGTAATAAGAACTGCCTGAAAGGTTCATGTTTATTGATAAAATATATTTATAAAAGTGACTATAATTATAATTTTCATCTGTATGCTACCCCAGTTTTGTTTTCTGGATAAATAGTAAAACAGACTAGCAGAGCCTTCAAAACCACAGATGATGTGCTCTGAAGGTGAACTTTTTAGTCAACATTAATTAGATAGTGGGTGAGGCACAAAATAGGAAGTATTGAAGGTTACACTGGGTTTTTTAAGGAGAAATGGTGAAAGAATAGAAATCTCTAGCCATGAAGACTGATAAGTGGTTCTCTAATTTTCTGTAATGTAGTTTTTGCCCTTCTGTTTGCTTAGTATTAAAATTAAATGTGCTTCCGGATTCTCATACAGTGTTATAAGTCTAAATTATCTTGTGGAAAATGGAGAAGTATTTCAGGTAAACCAAAGGGCTGAAATATTGCAGTAAAGGAAATATTTTTGGATTTTGCTAAAATAGTATGTATATGAGTGAAAATAGTGAAAAAGAAGACTGACCAGTCTGAAATCACACAAGACTTAGATAATATACTAAATATTTCAGAGAATTATGTATCTTACCTTGCATATAATTTGGGCCAGGGAATTACTTGCACAAGGAAACAGAAATTCAGAGATATCTCTTAGAAAGAATTCTTTGGTAGCAATACAAAACATGTAATAGAAAGAGGCTAGGTGACAGAGATACAAATGATATAACGGTGTGTTGTGCAAATATCGGCATTTTTTAAAGATGATTTAAGCTATCTCTGTGACCCAAGATTGAAGGACAAATGATCAACAAGATAAATATTTCACAAGTAAAGTCAATTGATAGGAGCATAATTAGATATGATAGGGAGAAAAAACCATTCTTTTAATATTGTACTCATTTCTCAGCTATTGTCTACTTTGCCAGATAATGATCTAAGGTCTGATATCAAGAGACAAAAACTGTAGTCTTCTGCAGAAAGCATATTCTTACACAAAAGATTAAAGCACACAATTATTGTTGTATTAGACAAAAATATAATACACAAGTTCTCTAGAATAGGCTGATATAACCAACTCTGTGAGTTTGATCTGATAAAGTAAACATATTATTTGCCATTAATAGAGACACAAATTGCAGAAAAAGGGGGACCAATTTTTGAAGAGAGGATGAATTTGCATTATTTTTTCAGGCTGGATTTATGTCAACAGGCTGGATATTAAAGGTCAATTTAAAATTCACATGACCAATACTTATGACTAAGAATACCTCTTCCCAAATCAAGCACATTTGAAAATATTTTATTGCAAGCAATCACTAGTGTAACAGTCTTGTGTACATTCTCTTCATAAATATTACCACTTAAAAACATGCTTTTCAAAGAATGTTCTAGGACCAAAAATATTTTAATTATTAAAAGAAGAAGAAATACTGATCTAATATTTTAAATGCAGAGAACATTTAAACATTTTCTGGCTGTTTTTACTAGCTGTGTTAATGATTTTCAAAATGAAAAGGGTAAAGAGCTCTGAATATTATGCCATTTAGTCTTTGGTGGCTGCCTTCTCAACATCATTTGAGGGAGAATTAAAGTCTCAGGAAAAGGAAAGTAGCTGCATTAAGTACTCAGCTCCTTTCTGCAACATGCGCTAATCCCTTTCACCCACTATAACACCATGCTTAAGTTAAAATCTCACTCCTTTTAGAGTCATCATATCTAAAAAAAAAAAAATCCCAGAGCTCTCAGATTCTTAGAAATAAAATTAAAAATTTTGAGGTTTATTAAAAAAAATATGTTCTTAGCTAGATAGGAAAAATTGTTCATTCCAATATAAAGGTAAAAATATTACTATGTGTTTGTTAAAATAAAAGACTGATTAACAATCATGTAAACCCCCTTTAAATGACTGGAATTAAGAATATAGGCCTGTAAATCAAAACCTAAACAGTAGTATAAATCAACAAATTAAGAAGACATTAAAATTCTTTTAAATTAACCAAGCCAATTGTTTTAGATTAAGATTTTAAAAAATTGCTCATATATTCTTCTGTAATAACCACATGATTAAGAAGAAAAATAAACATCACTCTGAGTTTATTTCCAAATCTGCTTCCATGTAATCGATTAAGCAATTAAGTTTATACGAATATGCACTCTGTTATTCAGGCCATGAGTGAAGGAGAGAATGAATGAATGAATGAATGCAAGCAGAAAATTCCTGTCTGGCACAATACACAAAAATTTGGGGGAAAAAATTATCACTCATAGCTTTATTTATTGATAACTCAGGTAATGAATAAGATTTTTCTGCTGTTTTTCCAAAAAAAGGAAATGAAGACCCTGTTTTCTATCTTTTCTGCCCTTTAGTTAATCTTATAGTTCTAAGAATTTATTTTTTTTCTTTATTTATATATATTTGACATCAGTTGTGGTCCCTATGGATTTCCCACCATCATTTCACCAGTGCACCATTTACATCTTGTCATCTTTTTCTCCTCTCTGTTAATCTCTAATGATTTCTTTTGTTGTCTCTTATATTTATATTTCTTCCTGTTTCAAAGGTAACACTTTTTAAAAGGTGATTAAAAGGAACTGGTTTTATTGTCTGCTTGATTTGTTTCATTTGCCAATCTGTATATTTCAATTTCATTCACTGATAAAAATTATTTAAATACAAATTAAATACAGAATTAGGATAAAACAAAGATCTGCCTTTGAAAAGTATGCAGGGTTTAATCTTTCCATCATTATTAATCTAACACTTTGCCAGATAATTAGGATATTATGGGATATTTAAGGATCTCACACAGATGGACATGTACTATAAAAAAAAGTATAATTCATAACAAGCAAATGGAATGTGGGATCCTGAATTGGATCCTGTCCAGAAAAAGAAAAGTAGTAGAACAAATGGTGACACTGGAATTAGGCTTGTAAATTTCTTAATAGTACTATATCCATGTAAATCCCCTAGTTGAGAAAAATTGTACTGGAGTTACAGAAGATAAAAACATAATAGAAAGTAATGTATATAGCACATCTATTTTCTTGGCAACCTCTAATATACTTAACATTATCAGAATTAAAAGATGTTGATGGTAAGACAAATGTATAACATGAAATAGCCAAATAAATAACTGACTCATGAAATATTCAATAATATTCTCCTTCTAGAGAAATATCAGTGATCAATTGCAGGTATCGTAATCAAAAAACAGTTCCCAGGTATCAACTTCTTCAGGCAATGCCCTTGTATGGAGGTGAGCTCTTCAGAGCCTCCAATACCTGATGGCTGAGTAAAACAGAGGAACAAAGTTCTGACATTTGTCAGCACCATACACTGAATAAGCTGTCCTTGTTCCATTGCATATTCTTTGCTCCTTGTCAAAGATCAGGTGTCCATATATGTGTGGTTTTACTTCTGAGCTTTCTATACGATTCCATTGGTCTGTGTGTCTGTCTTTGTTCCAGTACCAAGCTGTTTTAATTACTATTGCTTTGTAGTAAAGTTTGAAGTCTGGGAGTGTGATACCTCCAATCCCTACTTTTTAGCCAGGAAAGTTTTGGCTAATCAAGGTTTTTTGTGTCTTCATATGAATTTCATCAATATTTGGTCCATTTCCTTGAAGAGTGTCATTGAGGTTTTATTGGAATGTATTAAATCTGTAAATTGCTTTTGGTAGAATGGTCATTTTGACAATGTTCATTCTTCCTATCCATGAACAGGGGATATCTTTCCATTGCTTCATGTCTTCTTCTATTTCTTTTAACAATGTTTTATAATTTTCTCTATATAGGTCTTTCACTTCTTTTGTTTATTCCCAAGTATTTTATTTTTTTGGCTTCAATTGTAAAAGGTATGTTTTCTCTTGATTTCTTCTTCTTCAAATTGGTTGTTTGTGTACAGGAAGGCTACTGACTTTTGTATCTTGATTTTGTATCCTGCTACTTTACTAAAATGGTTGATTGTTTTAGACTTTCTGCAGAGCCTTTATGGTTTTCCAAGTATATTATCATATCATCTGCAAATAGTGATAGCTTTACTTCTTCTTTCCCTATTTGGATTCCTTGTATGCAAGGATGTGGAGAGAAAGGAACTCTACTACACTGCTGATGGGAATGCAAATTAATCCAACCATTATGGAAAGCCATATGGAGGTTCCTCAGTCTACTAAAATTAGAGCTACCATATCACCCAGCAACTCCACTCCTAGGGATCTACCCAAAGGACACAAAACACCAATCCAAAAGAATACCTGTACCCTTATGTTTACTGCAGCACTATTCATAATTGGCAAGACCTGGAAATAATCCAAATGCCCAAAAATAGATGACTGGGTCAAGAAGATGTGGTACATATACATAATGGAATACTATTCCTCAATCAAAAGAGATAAACTAGAGTCATTTTTAGAAATATAGGTGGAGCTACAAGGGATTATGCTCAGTGAAATAACTCAGAGGCAAGAGAAAAATATCGTATGGTTTCACTTTTAGGAGGAATATAAAGGAACAAAAAAAAAGAGCTCAAGGAAAAGAACAATAACAATAAAAAAAACACAACAAGAACAAAAAGACAAAGACAAATCAAAAGCACTTTGTTGGAGGGGAAGGTATTTGGATGAAGGCAGAAAGAGCACAAGGGACTGAGGTGACAGCGCACTGGTGAAATGATGGTGGAATTCCATGGGGACTACAATTGATGTCAAATATATATAAATAATTTTAAAATAATAATAAAGTTCTGACATTTCAGTTTAACAGGGGACACCATGACAATAGCACTTCTTCCAGAATTCCCTCCTGAAAGCTTTGTTAAACCTTGACCACAGTTTGTCTTCCTCCTGACCCATTCCTGTTTCTTCTGCCTTTCTTTCTCAGTTATTGATCCTTTAAATATATGTTGCAACCCATATTTACAGCTCAGGATCTATGAAATACATATTCCTATAAAGGATCAACATTGCATAAACTTTACTCACATAAACATGTGCAGTGTTTATGTTGAAAACAGAGTCAGGGCATAATAATTGAAAACCTCATGTGTTGGTGACACATTAAATAAAAAGATGTCTAATAAAATATCACCATTTATACATTTTAAATATTTTAAAAATATAAAATACTGCAATAAATATCACACTGGATCTGAAAATGTCCTGAAGTTTGGTGTGGAAGTGGGTATTGAATAGATTTTAGCTTGCAAGTTATTGTGAAATGGTGAACAGAAGGCTATCTGTAACCATACAAAAATGTAGTAACATATGATACTTGGTGAACTAAAGTGGCTGGTAGATGTTTCAGGAATGGGTGTGGGTGTGTGTTTTGTGTATTCTTATAGAACTTTGTTCAAATGGACGCATTCATCTAAGAAATCATGGAAAATACAACCACTATGGGATGCTCAAATTGCTCCTTTATAGAGCAATCATTTTGGTGGAAACGGAAGCTTATGTTTTCAAAACAAGTGTTTTTTAGGAGAAATGATTGTACAAAGGAAGCGACTCTTCAGACAGCATTTGATATGTGACACATGAGTAGCACCTGAGGAAAATACTTTTTCTTAGAATGGAGAAAATACAAATGAGCTACATGTCAAAATCCCCAAATCATACCATTTGTGGCAACATGCTGGCTATTAAATTACAATTGGGATATATAATACTTTAGCATTGTATTGCAAGTTAGCAAATGCTAATACAAGAAATGCCTGAAATGTGAAATTCAAGCAAAAGTAAACATGTAATTTATTAATAATTAATTTTAAGACAAAAAAAAACACATATAATTATCTTGTAACATAAATTAAAATGTGGGTACCTAGTAGATTATATTTTTTTTCTGTTGGTAACAGAAAATGTAGTTAATATTTATTAACATACACAAGTAATGACATCACTGCTTTCATTAATATTTATTGAGTGCCTACCTTAAGACAGAGATGGGTTAAGATGGGAACAAAGCATTAAATAAAATAAGATATGTGTCTGTTATCCTGCAGCTTACAATCCAAAGAGAAGAAATAGTGAAAAATTAATAAAATAAATGATGTATAGACTGTGAAATACTACTGAAAAAAATTATAAAACAAGTACATAACGAGTGATGAGAGTAATGAGTCCACCAGAAGACCACTTAGAACTAAAGCACTGTTACTTAGAAAAAGAAAGCATTTTTAGCTACAAAGTTAAATTGTTTGGGATCACTTTCTACAGGGCTAAGAGCAAAACGCACACTTTCAGTAGACAATTGTGTTATAGCTACCTTGCCAAAATGCTTCCTTGTACAGCTAAAAAGGTTTTTAAAGGCATCAGTGATCTGTAGAAGCAAATAGTACTAGGTGAACAAAAGTTGAACTTGTCTATATAATTATTACCTGGGACAACAAACAGAACATTCCATCACCTCAGATAATACCATCACATACCTTCCACACACCCACTTTGACAAAGAAAGTCCTTACTAGTAGTACATATGCAGTGGCCTTTCATGGCCCAAAAATATTAAGAGGAAAATGCTTATTTTGAAATAGTTCTCTGCCTTTATTGGGAATGAGAAGACCAAAGGAGTCACAGGTCAAGAAAATGTACTAACCTGACAGTAATAATAAGATGGGCATAATTATCAGAGTAACCAACAGGGCCAGCATAGACAATTGAATGATGTGACCAGAAGAGGTATTTGGCTGTGGTGGATACACCATGGGGTCCCTAAGATTTAAAGGATACGTAAATTCTTAGATAGTCAGTTCTGTAGCCATAACAAAAGCCCAGAATCAAAGTATATGACATGAAAATGTTATAATAGACTGAAATCCCTTAAATGACATTTAATTGAAGAAGAATCCTACAATATCAATGATATCATCAAAATGTGAGCATATACTCAATATGAGTTTTATATTTCCTGTTTTTAAAGACAATGAATTTTTTTAAATAGCAAGCTTTACATAAAACAAACCAAAATAACATGTTACTAGACTTTTATTGAAGTAAGAATAGTTTCCAACATTATCTATGAATCATAAGCATAGGATCACATCTTCTTATATGCATATCACCACACTGCACTAACAAGGCAGACATAGTCCTCCACCATAATCCATGGTGCTTCTCCCCACTTTGTACTGTTCCCTTCACCTGTGGTAGTATCAATTCTACAGTCAGATTTCTGGAGTTTGTTATTGTTTCAGTATTTTTATGACCCTTTATTTTCTTTCTCTATATTCCATATATGTGTGAAATCACCCACTATTTGTCTTTCTCTTTCTAAGTGACTTCATTTAACATTGGCCCCTCCAGTTCCATTCATGTTGTTACAAATGGCAATGACTCATCTTGGTTTTGTAGCTGAGTAGTATTCAAGGGTGTTTTTGTGTGTACCCATACAATGTACACATATATTTATGGTATATTTTGGTGTATATATATATATATATATACACACATATGTGTTATTCCCATCAAGAGTGCATGAGGGTTCCTTGTTCTTCACAATTCCTCCTACACTGTTGTTTCTGGTCTTTTTGATATGTGCCATTCTCAGTTATGAAATAATATCTCATTGTGGTTTTGATTAAAACAAAAGACACCCCCATTGAATGGGATAAAATATGTGTATGTTATACATCACGTGCAGAAAAAAAAAAAAAAAGCTCATTTTCACTTATCATCTGTATTTAGGGACCAGAAACTACTTACCAAGCTTTCTTTGCACTCAGCAAAAGAAAAAGTCAGACCCATATATTTCAGGGAAGATTAACTTTGGCTCAATGTTAACTCACTACAACTGATGAATATGGAATCAGTTGAAAATGGAAATTTGGCTTGGTAAGCTCTTTAATAGCCCTGCTAGAATCCCAATTATTTCTAAATAATTTTTCTAGTTTAGGTTTCTCTTTAATTTGTGATACATTGCTGCACTATCTTTTTCTTACACTCAATTTTGGCTATGTTATTGAGATCTGACCAAGAAAATATGAGTTTTATACTTAATGTCCTGAATCATAAAAACCTCTGCACAATCCTATCCCTTCCTTCCTTTCTTCCTCCCTTCCACCTTCCTTCTTCCTTCTTTTCTTCTGCCCTTCTCACCCTTCTCTCTATTTATGTCTACAAATATTTGCTGAGTCAAAGGAAATTAAAGTCACAGGAGGAATAGACAGGTCATTCTATAGGATAAGTTGTCTAACCACAAACACCTATGCTACATTGTATTATGAGAATATACCTCAATTAAAAATTAATTTTAAAAGTTATTCCATCAGATATTATATTACCAAATCATCTCATTCAGAAGGTTAGATGATTCTATTAGTCTTTAGACTATTAATGTGTGATGTAGTTGAGTTCCAGTGAAGACTCTCTTCCTAATTGCAGGCAGTTTTCTGCCTATAGGAAGTAAAATAAATAATCTTGCCTGACTGCTTGACACCTAGGGCGATACATGATATAATTCCTAGGGTAACATGTGATTCTTAGCGTAAATATGTGATTTTGAAAAAAATAAGATATTATTTAATGACACAAGATTTGGAATTTAGTATTATAACAGTTAGCTTTATCTCATTGCACCGCAACAATATAAATATACAGTTGGAAGTCCTTTGATCTTTCTCTTTCCATATCTAAAGTACTGAAAACACCATGTTATAATCATGAAGAAACTACAGATTAGTGTGATCATTTTACTATAAAAATCAAGGATTATGCTATTATATCCTCATCTTTCAACATTTACCAGTATATAAGGAGGATATATATATATATATATATATATGTTTGACACTAAAGTGAGTAGGTAGAAATTTAATCAGGCACAACTGTTATTCTATATCAAACACATAATCTATAATGGGAACCCAGATGTTCTGACACCCTAGCTCCCATTTCATTCACTTAATACTCTTCTGTTATGTACTGAATGTTGTGTTCCCCCAATTCATATACTGAAATTCTAAACCCCAGCATGTTAGTGTCAGGAGAAGGCACTGGTATGTCATTAGGCTGTGAGAGTAAAGACCTCTAAAATGGATTAGATCTCTTACAAAACAAACCCAAAGAATTTTATCATGCTCTGTCATCTGAGAATACCATAAGAAAACTGCCTGTAATCAGGAAGAGGGTCTTCACTAGAACCCACCTATGTCACATATTAAGCTCACTCAGATTTTCAATTTCCAGAACTGTGAGATACAAATGTCTATTGCTTATAAGATATCCAACCTATGATAACAGTCAGTGTTGACCAAAACACTTTTGAAACAAGGGTATCATCAAGTTTAGAAGAATAGGAATAGAACTATAAGTAGCAGCATGGCTGATACTATATATAAAAATCATCATCCTCCATGACTCGACTTATAAAAAGAGAAATTTGTTGCATTACAGATGGTAGGAATCATACTATGTGCCTTTTGTAAAAGAATAAGATGTTATGATAATTATAATTTGTGCCATGTTTAAAAATTTAGTAAATGCTTTCATCTATATTGTCTACTGTGAGGCAGAACTAAAATTAGATACAAAGATAAAAATAGATAAAAGAAATTACAGAGATAATTGATTGTGAGAGGTAGATTTAAATGAGTATTTCAACTCTAAGAAATTCTAACATTTAATTTTTTAGGTACACAATTGATATTACATTTAATGACATTTTGTCTTACAAATCAAATTGATTAAAGATGGTAGTGGCGTCTGAAGAAAATAGTTTTCTGAACAAATGTAAAGCCATGATCTAGTAGTCTAGTGTCTAAATAATAATAATAGGAAAAGTGTTAATTAGATCCCTTTGGGTAATTCCTAGAATCTTGATACTGACAATGGACAAGAAATATGTGCTTCATATATAGGACATGTTTCTGCAATACAGCCAATTATCACAACATACTATCTCAGACATTGTTTAATAAACCGATACATTTCAGAGGCTCAATATAAAGAAACAATAGCAGGAAGATTTAATGGATAAGTATATATTTCCTATTTACATATGCAGTCATGCTCTTAAAATTCCACCAAGTTCTTTCCCATTATATTTTAACTTTCTAAATACCACTTAGTTATTTGTTGTCTTATCTCACCTAAATCCTAAATTGATTGAGATAAAAACTGCTACTTTATAATGCCCAGTGCCAAATACCTTCTTCTACTTTGTACTTGCTAAATAAATTTTGTAGCTATCAATAAATAATTTTAGTATTAATAATTAATTACTGTACTTCAAAGCCCCCATCCTCTGTAAGGTTTCTCTAGTCAAGTTAATCAACCAGACTCTCCTTCACTTCCATGAGATTTTTGTATTTCCTTATATGTTCACCACAGTCCTATAGATTTCTAAGTGTAAACCCATTCAGTTATTGATACCTGAAAAAGTAAAGAGGAATCT
This sequence comes from Galemys pyrenaicus, assembly GCA_019455555.1. Taxonomy (NCBI): domain Eukaryota; kingdom Metazoa; phylum Chordata; class Mammalia; order Eulipotyphla; family Talpidae; genus Galemys; species Galemys pyrenaicus. The sequence goes on from JAGFMF010012105.1 coordinate 5,867,265, forward strand.
ATTTTGGAAACAAATTAAGTTGAACAAGTGTTTTGAACATTGCGCTATCTTAATTTACTAATATAAAGTGCATCTAGGATGGGAATAACATTTTGTTTACCCAACCTATTTAGCGTTCAACTAGTCTTTCACAGAATACATTTAGGTTGAATACATTTCAGCTTAGAAGGTGTCCACAGACACATATTTTACTTTTTTAAAAGTAAAAGTTAGATAAGGTTGCCATGTTCCCTATATTTAGGTAAGGAATTTGACCACGGTCATGTGGCTAATAAGGTTTGACTAAGAACAAATCGTTCAGTGCTTCTGATCTAGGATTTTGTGGTCTTGACCATTTCCCCATTGTGTTACTCCAACTTTTCCCTAAATTCTTAAAAATAATGTCTTACTTAAAAATAATATCTTACTCTGCTTCTTATCTTTCATAGTGCTGTTCCATAGCAGATATTCAAAAATTCTTATCATTCTAGAAAGATTCCCTGTCTTAAAAAAAAAAATTACTTCTTCTGATTCTGGGAAAATGTATCACATTCCAACAAGTGTTTATAACCAATAAACAAGAAACTGAGTCTCAGCAGACAATTTCAGTAGTCACAATCAAACTGATGGGATGGCTTGAGATCTGAAATTAATTTTAAATTCTTCTTTAGTTGCTATTGTCACTGCTATTTTTTGTAGTCATGAAAACTATTCTACCTCCCAATTTTACACAACTATACTTCCCTGCTTATTTTAAATAAATATAAACAGCCTATATAATAACTCTTACATAAATAATCACATGAATATAACTGTTCCTTATTTGGATTTTTTTTTAATTTAGGTTGTTTAATCCTATGTATTGGCTTACTTCTTTACATCTCCTGAAAGTAGTCTCCATAATTATGTTTCACTTTCTAAACATCACCTCTCAAGTAATGGATTATATGCTAATCTTCAAGCATACAACTGTTAACATATTGTCACCCCAGAGTGCTGTATTATCTTTGAAAATACCTTATAATTTGTTTATGTATAGGAAGCAGAAAGGCAATCAGTATTCCTTCAATTTACCTCCTGCCTTAATCTGGAGACAAAGTTAATACATGTGGTTCCAACAATTGATCTATCTTCTAAAGCCTTTGTTTGACATTTGAATCACCTAAAAAGCTTTACCAAAATACTGTTAAGTAGGTCTCATCCCAGGCAAATTAAATCAGAATCTCTTAGTATGTGGCCTCAACATCAATATTTTTTTCTTTAATTCCCCAAGTGGTTATAATGTGCAATCAAGGCTGAGAACCACCACTCTAGAGGGAAATAATCAGTCTGAGGGTAGAAGGCAATTTTGAACAATGCTCACCAGATTCTATTCATCTGAGTATCACCTCTGTAACTTTTTAAAGACACAAATTCCTAAAACCCCACTTCAGCAGAAGTGTCAGTGGTAGAGCTCTATGGCAGTATCATCCACTTTCAGTCACCCCCATTAAAAGCTCCCGGGGGGCTTTCTCTACAGCATACAGTCTGTTTGTTTGTCTGTTTGTTTGTTTTTAAAATCTAGAATTGTCTTAATGAAATGTGTAACTGCTAAGATTCAGAATACCTGAGTTTGGGGTTCTTCTTGCACTATTTACTAATAGTATTTTTTTTTTTACTAAATCACTTATTTTTTTTTTAGTTAACATTTTATTTTAACAACACTAGTTTCTACATGGCCCTGTAATGAAGAACTATGCAGAAATTTTAATAGAGGTAACTGAAATGAGAGTGTTACTTGGGTCTAATGCTCAGTCACAGGATCAAAATATAAATAAAATTAAGTCACAGAATTATAATGATCAAAGGATTGAATAAAATAATTTTCAAACCTAATAATCAAAATCTTCTGAAGAATGTGGGGAAAATATAGATCCATAGTCCAGTTATTTACCAGGAGTGTGGTTGGCTTAAGTTCCCTTTAAAAGATTTCCAAGAGAGTTTGTAATTGGACAGTTGTGCTGAGATAATGTACACCGCAGAGACAAGCCCAGCTGTCAGCATCAGGGACACTGAGATTTCGTTCACAGACATGTACAACATCTCTCATGTAGTTCTCCAACAACATGGGTCACGTACATCTTAGCAGTTACTATTTCTAGAAGAGGAGTTCTTGGGTGGTTTGGTGTAGGTGGAAGATTTACAAAATATTTACTCCCTCTTCTGTATCTAGAAGCATAGAGTTACCCAGGCTTTTGTTCATTTGCTAGTATGTTGTTTGCCTTCTTCCTAATCTGAAAATGAGACAATGTGGAGCAAAGGAAAAAGTGTAGGTTCTGAAGTTATATATTGGGTCTAGCAGCAGTTCAGTTCTTGTGTGGATGTGGCCTTGATCCCATTATTTAACCTCTAGCAGCCTCCATTTACTTCCCTGTTAAACAGGTAATAGTCACTGCTTCATTTGCCTTATTGAGTCCTAATAGAAAATAAATAAAATGATGTTACATACATTAGTATTTCCCGAATACAGTATGGCCTCCTAGATGTTATTCTTTAAAACTCATTCATTCATTTATTCCTTCACTTATTTGTTCATTTAATTAAAAAAATTGATGACTGTCTAATATGTGCCAAGAATTATGCTATGATATAGGACTATGGGAACATTTAATAGTAGATAATAAAAACATGTGATATTTATTCATCTGATGTTTAGTCATGTTATGGGCTTTAACTGCATAATTAAACTAATAATGAGTAAATTACATTCAAAATAAGTATTATAAAGGAGATGCTCAGGCTAATATGTGAACATCAATAGGAGAATCCCTTAGTGTTTCCCCATTACAATGAACAGTTATGTTTAAGTTCACCATTAGGTTGAATTGTAAATAGATCAGGCAGGTGGGTAAAGATATAGAGCATTTATAACTGAGGAAACAGACTGTGCAAATATCCTGAGGAAGGTGTTTTGTTAGTGGTATAAAAGGAACTGAATGAGAGTCTCATTGATTAAAAATTGCAATGAGCAGGTGGAGTGGGAGCAATGAAGATGAAACTTTGAGATATTTTGGTCATATCTAGGATACTAATTTTGCTATTCTTTAATAGAAAAGAACACCTTCAATTAAAAGAATTGCACAGGGAAGTGAAAGGATTATACTAACATTTTAAATGCATCACTTCCTTTACTATATGAATCATGTCTGGATCATTTGACTATTAAGAGACTAAGTAGAAGGTGCAAAGAATTGTACTTTATGCTGTGATAAAATAAGAATGAAAAATACAGTGGGATTTATAGATTGATGGTTTAATATTCCCATGACCTAGTAAGTGCTTGGCACATAGTCATCTCTCACATACCCTATTTGGGGGGTGGGGTTATTTCTGTCTTTATTTTGGGGGGGTAAGAACATTGAACATGAGTTATACACTCAATGAAGTTTGAAATGAAAAATACTAAATTGTCAACTATAGGCACTACATTGTAGGACAGAGATCTAGAACTTATTTATCTTTCATAACTGAACATTTTTAAAAATGTAGTTATGATGTTCTCACTGACTGAACCTTCTCCACAAGCACGCACTGGTGTGTCTCTCCACTACATATAACCCACACCTAGCAAACTGTAATGTAAGTAATGTAAGCAGTAAATAGAGATGATGTTGTTATAAAAGAGTGAAAATAAAAGAAATAAGCAAAGCTTACACAAATGTGTAAAGATTGCTTGTGAAAAGGAAGATGAAGATGGAGGAAGAAGTCATTGAGGGAGATGAGGAAAAGGTTGGGGAGAAGAGGAGGAGGGTGGGAGCCAAGAGGGAAAAGAAAGGGGGTAAGAGGGAAGGAGGAGGAAGAAGGAAGAGTAGTGTTGAAGAGAAGAAGGGATTAGAAGGAGGAGGAGGAGGAGGAGAAGGAAAGTATCAGACAACCCTCTAGTCCCCCTAGTTCCTCCATTCTGCAAGGTTTCCAGACTCCTCATATTTCCAGATACAATTCATCCTCTTTTGGGTTCACATTAGTTTCCTTATTACCTTGAAATCATGGATCATGAAATTAATGAGTCTTTACTATAGTTTGACTGGTGTGGAGCCCAGTAACTAATGCAAACACATCCCAGTTTGTCCACACAGAGAGGCTTGCATTCCAGGAAACCCCTCAGTTCTAGGCAACTCAAAGGGTTAGTTAACTTAATATAAAGCAGTGTTTTAAATTTTTTTCATATATATTTTTTCTCTAACATGAGTGACTCTTGCAAGGACACAAATACAATATATGTAAAGCTTAGTTTCTATTTAATTTGTAAAGCACTGTCACAAATACATATGCACAATTTCATATATTTCTTAGTATTCTTTGCGAGGTTTTGCTGAAGTTTTAAAGATGAGGATAATGAGAATCAGAGATAGTATGTATGCAAAAATATATTTGGATATTAATTTGTGTCATGAGTTCCTTCCCTTTTCTCCAAAAATGTAGGCAGATCTTTCCTTCAAGGACATTTTAGGTACAAAGGCAGAAGCTGTTTGAACAAAATAATCTTTTTTGAAAATATCTATTTTTTGACTTTTCATGGCATTTTTTGAGTGCCTGCTATGAAATAAGACCAGTTCTAGAATGAAGTGGAGATGAGAAAAAGGGATAAACAAAGCAGTACAGGGAAGAATATAGATAATGGTGAATGTTACACAGGAATAAAAATGATAAAAAGCTATAGCCACGGATCATTTCAGTCCCAGATAATATTCCCATGCCCATTAAACAGAATGAAAGTAGAGCTGCTTGATCTCAGAAAAAAAAATGTGGATTGATAAAAGGAGTATCTCAAAGATAATTTATGTAGATCAAAAAAAGACTCAAGGCACATTCCTAAAGGCTCTAAAAAAATGAAGTTTGGACAAAAGGTTGTATCACCTATTCAGAGCCAAATGAAGTCACAGAGAACCCTTGGATAAGTCTTCAGTGTCAGTGAGTACTCATGAGAAAATCAGCCAATCCTGGGGTGTAAATGGTAACAGAGTTAGCAGGTAACAAAGTGGGTTATGAATACAACACATTTCCTCTACCAGGATGTTTCAAGAACCATATCCTTATCCCCACATCTCATAAAATATGTGTGCTATAAGGATGAAAAAAATATGGGAGACTGGCTAGTAGGTTTTTTTTTAATTCTTCATAGAATATGTGACACCTTAGAGATGATTAACACTAATCAGTCGCACCAAATTTTAAAGGAAATATAACAAAAGTATAATTTTCCTCTAACCAGCAGATGGGACTCTAGGGAACCACAATTTCTCTGCATATCTGAGGTGTAGCATGAGTGAGTTTTATGACCAGGCAAGATGAATAAAATATGAGTGAAAGGAAAACTGTGAACTAAACTATGAAAAGCATGCATTTGAGAAATTAGTGAAGGGAAAAGAAAAAATAGAGAGCTAGGAGGGAACACATGTTTATCTTCCAAAAGATAAAAACTGGCTAAAAGGGAAAAATAACCATTATTCCCTATATAACATAGAGACTTAAAGAGTCATGAAGTAAATTTATTTATCATTTCTATAGTGCAATAATGTTACTGGTAGGGGTTTTGTCCCAGTAAGAATCTAAACTTGTGATTAAAGGAGAATATTAAATTGAATAGAAAAAAATAAGCCTAAAAGCAAAAACTCAGAAAAATTCCACAATCTCACTCTAAGAAGAGGTGACTGATACCATTTAAAAAATACTAATAATTTCACTCTATGAGAACATAAAGTCACTGAAAGCTTGAAATGTTTTCTCCATGTTCATAACTATTTATAACATAAATTCTGTAGAATATATTTATATATATTTTATAGAATATATACATAATTTCCCAAGGAGAGTAAATTCAGTCACTTTTCTGTTCATCCCTCAGGTCTAGACTGGAAACAAAAGCTCTATGTTTCTAAAATATCCCTTATTTAAAATTTTCAGTTTTATTTTTGTTGGTATATGGTCAGGTAGAAAACGTCTAGACCAAAAATTAGAAAAGAGCCAAAGTCTTTTGATATTCAGATAAAAGTCCGAATGTGCTTTCTTCCTAGAGGAACTCACTCCACAGTGACTACTGACAGGTCAGAGTATCTCTTCAACCAAGAAAGCATTCACTCAATGTCCTCTCTTTGCCACTCATAACATCTATACTCTTAGCAGAGGAAGCCATATTTGATCATGTGCCTGCTAGTCTTTCTCCACATCTCTTCTACTCTTATATAATGAAAAGATTTATAAACAAACACTCAAAATTTTCCTCCTCCCCAACATTACACTCTTTCTGATCAAGTTAATCTGTCCTTAAAGATATTAGTTGATATTTGAGGAAACTATAGAGTAGAAAAGATCTCAGGGGGGATAATGGATAGACTAGTCACAGGAGAAGAAATACACATGGCTCTTCATCACTTCAAATGAGAATCATTCTCTCTCATATTGAGAAATACACAATGGCAAAAGCTGATTAACGCACTGTGTTGGAGAGGGTATAGGGATCAAGTACTACCGGTAGGAGTATAAATGGGCATGGCCTTATGGAAGATAATTTGTGAGTTCCTATCAATATGTAAAATACAAGTGACTTTCTGGCATGTGCACAAAATGACATAAGCAAGGCTGTTATATGAAAAAGCAAATGATTAGAAAAAACTTATATCAGGTTTTCACTAAATGAATTATTTCACAAGTATATAAGGGAACACTATGAAACTACATTTTATAATATGCGGAAACTTTTATTTTCTCTTGAGCAGGAAATATCCTACTCATTGTGTGCTTCTGATATCCAACTGACCTTTTACAAATAGTTGTATATGGAAATATGAGTCATGCCTTAGTCATTTACCCCTACCACTCAGTCTGAGAAACAGTCTTTTAAATCACCAGGGCCCTACTTCTTCCCACTACCTGTCTCTTTCCCACATTGGGATCCCTACTACATTATTGAAAAAGCTGTTTTTATTTGGGGGAAGTATATCGAAGATATATATTTTCCTCCCTCTATAATACACCTTTTCTACCATAACCCTATCACAAATGTCCACCTGCTTTTTGTTTCCCCTTTTGGATACTCTTTTTTTTTTAAATTTTATATTTTATTCACACTGTTATATTTAAAAGAGGAAGGATATTTGACTCCTTGCACAACTCTCAGCATTGAATTCTTAAGAAGTGGTTAAAAATAACAGTGAAGGAAAATGCTCAAGAACAAACTTTAACCTGCCAGAATAGAGTTAAGGTTTATTTTCTTGCTTGAAAATTCTTTCAAATGACACATTTTCTATGCTTGCAATAAACAATGTTCTACTGGCATAGCATGCACTATACTCAGCATCCTATAATTAAACATTTCTAAAATTTCCATGAAGATGTCATTTTAAATACCACAAAGAGATGCTGAGTTTATCGCATAAAATATAAAACAGTTCATTAACATTTGCATGAAGAACAAAATAACACCTCCATGTTTTAAAAAGAAAGTGCTTCTTTTAAAAAAAAAATCTTCAATTTTTATAGTGCCTTTTCTTCTAAGCGCTTTGATTAATATTTTTCCTGGCTAAAGTGTTTGAGGAAAAGGTGTTAAAATTATCGTCAAGTAATTTAGCCACATCTAGCTGCTTGTGTGACAGTAACAAATGGAGTCTTACTCCCATGATGCAAGCTGTCCTGAGAATCACAATATAGAACAAATTTAGACGTTTATAGGGAAAGTATGTATACAACCACTGCAAAAGTATGTTGCAAAAGCAAATTTCCTGCCCTCCCTTCCCTTCCCTTGTTTTCTTTAGCTCTGATGTCCCTGTCCTGGGTATGTTTGCAAATATTTGTCAAGACTCTGCCATAATGAATTTGCTTGAAAATAAATGTAGGAATGGAGGATGAAACATGATGGTAATTAATAATAATGTACTTGCAATAGGTAATTTTAATGTTTTGATTTTACTACGTTAGTCATTCAGTGGGAAAAAGTTTTTATTTGAATCTGATGGTTATTTCAGGTTTTACTAATTGTAATTCTCCTATAATTTTTTCATATAACTCTTTTAGTTTTGTTCTGGTTCAGTTAAAATTACAAAAAAGAGGAAAGTTTCCTTCTATGTAAATACTTTGAAACTGAAATATTAGTACCACCATTTTGTAAGGAATAAGGATAGAAGTGTTTTTTTCTTTGCTACATTTTATACACTACAGCACAGAGGGAGGATCTGGCTTCCAAAGAGCAGTTGATTTCCAAGGATGGACAGAATTCAGACTGGATTTATTGTAGAGCAGGAGGAAAATACCAAGGGGGGATAGGAAGTTGAGAAACAGATGTAGGATAATGATGAATATAAGATTTGCCCCAAGGAGAGTATGTGTAAATAGCAGGGGCATTGCCAAATGTTGAACTGAATAAAAGACCCAAAATTAAGAATGTAAATTGTAATTTTGTAAAAAAAAAAAAAAATCAGTGTTGATGCCAACAGGAACACGTTGGCACTAGCCTACCTTTCTCTCTTATAATTAAAGTCAATCTGCTTATGGACCTGCTCTTCCCTGTCTCATTCAAGTGGTGCATCGAGTGAGCTAGTCATAGAATACTAATGATGCATTATTGCTCAACAGCCATAATCACTCAGGGACTGAAAAAGGTCTACAAGCAGAGTCAACATAATTAAAGGAATAAAAGGAGCCGGGGCAATGAACAGACCATTGTAGGTTCTATTTTGCACCAGGTAGAACTGTTGACACAATATACTCTTCTGTTACTAATTCCTTTGTTCAGAGAGTAATATATATCACAGTGACTTTTATGTTATAAAATTTTTATATTATAGTAATTTTAGGCTATAAAATTAGCAGAATCATCTATTCATTTTTAATATCCAATTTTTATTCATTGTTGTACATTATTCACAGATGTAAAGATGATAAATTATTATATTCAACTTACAGTGACTCCATTATAGCAGAACTTTCTAGTCAATCACTGAAGTGTATATCTAAAAACATGGTATAGAGCCAGAATATTTCTTAAGTGATTATTGGAGGTCAGTACTATTCACACATTTCCATGATATAAAACATGGTTTAGGGTTATCCTTCTACAGTAATGTCCTTTCTTTCCACCTTTACAATAAGTAGGCCAGTTCTCACACTCAAAGTGAATCAGTAGGGTTATACTTAAATCAAGTTATTAATTTATTCACTTACAAGTAATTAGTGAACTCCTCCAATGTTCCTGTAACTACACTGGACTCTGAAAGTAAAAAGTAAATAAAATTCAATTTCTGCCATCGAGGAATCCAAAGCTGAATGGATTTATTCCCAAGATTTCTAAACTATCAATAAGAAAAAATTGAGGGAAATGATTATAGTTTTCAAAAAAAGGAAAGTTGTTCCTGAACTTTATAGTGGCTTTGGAGCTATAGGAAACAAGTTTTAGCTTATCATACCCAAGCAAATATCTCCATGATGAACATGTCTTCCATTGTTCCCAGCTAAACACTGAAAAGTATAAACATAATTTGCATGAACACAAGATAGAAATGTATGATATCAATATGCCAGATGCAGGGCAATACAATGAGTAAACCACAAGTTTGTAAACAAAATAATCTGACTTTGATTCCCATTTCTCTATTTTTTAGCTGAATTACCTCAGCGAAGTGACTTAGCTCTCTGATCTTCTTCAATGATCTCAATTCAAAAGTAACAGAGAAAAAAGTAACTATGGTAATGTAAGAATTGAATTAAGCCACACAAAATGAGGTCCTGACATGCAATAGGAAATCAACAAATGCTCATAAAATTGTGATGTCACATGGTGACACATGGATCACATCCACTAAGTTCACTACCACAGAAGTTAAAATAAAAAAGAAATAGCACTTGACCCTCTGTATAAAACTCTCTAATAGATATGTAGACATAGTGTAAGAGGTACTTGTATGGACTAACCTTTTATTTACTAGCAAATAATTACGCTCAGTCATTGGAGCAGTTGATCTGAACGAACCTGACCCTTTAGCTTTGCAGGGAAATGAATGATTATTCTTCAGAAACCTTTCACTACAACAGAAGGGAGTAAAATGAAAAAAACCTAGCAGAGCTTCACTGGAAATAGCTCCTCCAGCACTCCTCCTCAGCTACTTGATCTTTAATTTATGGAGTCAACAGAAAGCCATGTCTTCAGCAGCACAGATGCTGGACAAATAGCTAGGGCATTGATTTTGGTATTTGGCCAAACTGATGGCATCATTATGTTGACTAAATATCACTGTCTCTAATAAAAATGCTTTATGTGGAGTCTCAGGGAACAGAAAGGACTGGTTGGCAGTAGAAATGAGAGAAAGAAACGCAATTAGGAAATGGTATTTTCTCTGGGTACTTGCCCTCTGTGTTTAAGCATTAAATAGTGATTTTTTTTTTTGTTAATTTCCTGCTGCTTACTTTTACAATTTTTTTGCATGTTAATAACACCAAATATAAGGCAAGAGAATTGTAAATATAATTTCCTTTTTTATATTACGATCATACCTTTCCATATATATGTTACCATACTCCATGAACCATCAAGGCACACATAGCCCTTCACCCTTAATTATGCCCTTCTGCACCCTGCTCTCTAGACTCCTATCCAGGTATCCTAAATTCTAAAGTCACATTTCTAGGAATTGTTACCAGTGTGGGTCTATCTAACCCTCTGTATTATTTCTCTGTAAATCACATATAAGTAAAATCTTCAAGTATTCTCTTTCTTCTGTTGATATTTTAGTTCCATTCCATTTCCATTCATATTGTTACAAATGGCATGCATTCATCATTTTTATACCTGAGTAGTATTCCATTGTTCATGTGTCTGTGTGTGTGACTATAACACAACTTCCTAATCCATTATCTGTCTTTGAGAGTTAGGTTGTTTCTATAGCTTTGTTATTATACATAGTGTTGCAATCCCTTCCTATTTGTGTTTGTGTATTATTTGGCTAGATACTTAGGAGTGCAAGTGTCATATCATAAAGTAGATCAATTTCTAATATTTTGAGAAAACTTTTCCATATGTTTTCCATAGGGGCTAGACTAATTGTATTCATATCAACAATGTATATGGGTTATTTTTTTTCCACATTCTCTACATTCTTACCAACACTTATCTAGTTGATTTGGTCATTTCCAAGGGTGTGAGATAGTATCTCATTGTGGTTTGATTAACATTTTTCTGACAATAAGAGATGATGAGAATTTTTTCATGTGCCTGTAGTCTATCTGTAAGTCTTCTTTGGAGAAGCCCCCATTTTTTACTGGAATATTGTTTTCTTTTATTGAATTATATGATTATTTGTATATCTTTGTTATCAGTCTCTTATTGAAAGTATGGTGTGCAAATTTTTTCTCCCATTTATTAGGGTATCTTTTTATTTCAGTAATCAATGGTTGATTCACTGTGCAGAAAGTTTTTAGTTTGATGCAGTCATAATAGTTCATGTTCTTTTTTGTTTTCTTGCTGTGAGTAACAAATTCCTAAAGATATAACTAAGTTTATGTTGAGAAGTGTTTTATCTATATTTAATTGTAGACATTCTATAGTTTCAGGCCTTTCGTCCATTTATTTTAGCCATATGGGTTAACTTAACTTTTTGTATGGTATAAGGGTTTTTTTTTTTTAAGATTTATTTATTTATGCATACAAGAGCTGGGGTATAAGCAGAGTTGTGGGAGGTGACAGGATTCACCAGCGACAAAGTGGGGAGCAGAACAGGCAGACTGACTGAAATACACTGCTGAGGGGAGAGTGAATGGGACAGGAGAGGTCTACTATGCCATGTGGGTCCCCTCCTTGGCCAAGGGCAGGGATCAAACTCATGCTGCAGTGGCTGTGGTTTGCTTCAGTGTGCATTGCCTAACCCACTGCACCACCAGGGAGGCCTGGTATAAGGGTTCTTTTCTCACCCTTTTGCATACGACTGCCCAATTTTCTCAACACCATTTATTGAAAAGGATTTTCTTACTCCAATGTATACTCTTGGCTTTTTGTAGTGTATTAACTGTCCACATCTGTGTAGTTTTATTTTTAGAGTCTCAATTCTATTGGTCTTGTGTGTCAGCTTTTTTTCCAGTTCCATTCCCCTTGATTATTAGAGCTTTGTAGTAAAAGCTCTGGAAATATGATACCACTATTCTTCCTCTTTTTTGTCAGAATTGTTTTGGAAAATTTTGGGTAATTTGTGCTTCCATATGAATTTCAGTAATGTTTGTTCTATTCCTTTGAGCAATACCATTGAAACTTTTAATAGGATTACAATGAATCTATATTGTTTTGGGTAAGATGGCCATTTTGACAATGTTAAATCTTCCTTTCCATAATCTGGAAATGTTTTTGCTTCTTTATATCTTCTGTTCATTTAAACAGACAGAGTTTCATTGTAGTGGTCATTTATCTGATTTGTTAAGTTCACTCCAAGGTATTCAATTATTTTTGGTGTGATTGTAAATGCCATTATTTTCTTGATTCCTTCCTCTTCTAGCTTGTTGTTTGCATATAGTAACACCAAAAAATTATTTTTGTTTATTGGTTTTTTAACCTACTGCTTTGCTGAACTGATTTGTTTTTTCAGTTAGTTTTTTAGTGAAAACCATAGGGTTTTCTACGGGCATTATCAAGTCATCTACAAATAATAACAGTTTTACTTCTTCTTTCCCAATTTGGATTCATTTTATCCTTCTTGTGCCAAATTACACTACTTAGGATTTCTAATTATATTTTAGTGGTAGTTGTGAAAGTGGACATAACAGTGTCATATCAAGTCTTAGTGGAACAGTTTTCATTTTTTCACCATTGACGATATTAACTGTGATTTTATCCCATGTAGCCTTTATTATGTTGGGTTATGTTCCAGCTATCCTTTTTTTTTAAGATCTTTATCAGAAATGAACTGTTGGATCTTATCAAATACTTTCTCGGCACCTATTGAATTTCTCCTCACAGATTTCCAGTCAAACAACTCAACAAATGGAATTTAGTAGTACCTGGAGATATCTGTTTAGAGACAGGTGGCTGACATAAGCTGCAACCTTAGGTAGAAGAAAGCTGTCACATTCAAATATTTTCCTATAAGTCAGAGTTAATAAATAACTCTACTTTTTTCCCACCCTGTAGTCTCAGGCCTATGTCTCCCATGGTCAAATCCATCTGAAAAGTAAAAGACTACACTGATGCAATCCACAGAATTAAGATTCCTGTATGTTTTTGGCAAAAAAAGGGAAAGTTTGGACTATAGACCTAGAAGGGCAATTGCAACAAACCTAGTACAATGACCTTGTGAAAAATAATATAAAAAACGTATGATACATCTTATGTGAGATACAAGTAGAAAAGGTAAATGGAATGTTTTATTCATCAATTGCATTCATGATTTTAAATTAAGGAAATGAGATGATGAATTATAGTTTAAGACTGTTAGGCAAGTGTGCCAAAATATACTGAAATCAACACGGTAATTTTCAATTGACTATCAGCCTAAAAAACGTGAAATTTTACCACACCTACTTCCTCCCTCTTCTGGCATTCTCAAAAATTTGTTTTCCATATATTATTTCTCTCCTTCCATGTTCTTTCAAGCAATCAGCCTATATGAAGCTAAGATTCTGTGTGGTCTGATATTAAATACAAAGGATGAGTGGGCGATTTGAAGAACAAAAATGAGCAACTGGAAAGGTTGGCACAGGCTGGCATGATTGATTGTGGTTATGTACACATCAGTAAGTTCAATCTAGAGTCCTTGAAAAGAGATTTTTTTTGAAGTTCAAATGACTTTTCAATTAATTCAACAAGTTACAATCCCTCAGTGAGTCCAGATGTGATGTGCTTTTTGTGAGGAAAAAGTCACCTTTCAGATAGATGTTATTAGTCATCAAAGAGGCAAGAAGTGAAAGCAAGCAGCTAACAAGTGGCAAAAGACAGACAAAAACAGACCTAGGAAAGTATCAACAAGTTAATCTTCTCCCTTAGAGAGTACTGCAATCTTCTGTTCTCCTGGAGGGATACCCACTGTTATTCACAGAGGAATGTGAATAGCATCACATCCAGGATGATCTTGGTTAATTCAGGATCAAAAGGAAAGTTAGATCCACCATTGTTAATTAAAGAGGATATTCCTTAGACAATGAAAAATGTCTGGAAGAGTCCACATTTTAAATCAGATTCATATTCCTCATTTATTGAAAATATATTGACAAAGTATTTTATCTACCATATCTGAAAATAGTACATTTTTTTTCTGAAACTACCTAAGTAAACAATTAAGTGAAATTCTATTAAAGAGAGAGTGAATAAAAAACTATTCCTATAAATTGTAGCTTCCTTTGGCTGTATCTATCTGAATAAAAATTGCTTCAATTTTCAGCATCATATTTTTTGTGTGTCAGCATCAGATTTTTTTCTCATTGGCAATCTCACTTCAAGTTGTGAGTAGCGAATATATCTATTAATGAATATCTTGAATTATATCAAGGATGGCTTTCAGTAGTACTCTAAACTGGAAAAATAAACTATAACTAAATTGTGACTAAAAACTCAACTTTAATGAAGTTTTTAAAAAGCAGGAAAATAAGTATTTAAAAAAGAAAGTAAATAGATCGTAGAGATTTGCCTCATTTTTCTCACTCAAATTGCGGTCATTAATCTCTAAAAAGTTTATTTTATTTTTCAAAGGTATTCACATGTCAATAAAGTTATGAAATTATATCTGTTCTTGTTCACAGAAAGTTCTTCCCTAAAAGAATGTTTAATTTTACTGCATAATTTCCTTTTTCATAAAAATGTCCCCACAGCTACAGCTATAGATGTGTTTATGTATTTAATACTTTAAGAATAAGAAGACAGATTTCTTGTTGTGTAATATAAATTTAACAATATTTTAAAGACCATTTCAATAAAAGAGTCACAGCAAATTTAAATGTATTTAATTCCAGTGTGGAGAACAATTTGAAAGTAAAGTTGTTTAGATTTAACAAAATATTTTAACAAAATGTACTGTTCAGGAGTAATTCATTTAGTGCATATTAATTGAAAGATAAAGTAGGAACCAAGACAAAATTATGCTTATTTTCAGGAAATATATGTCTAACCTAGTACTCAGACAAACTAAGAGGACACTTAGGATTGTATAAGTGGAAGGAATTTAGTTCTGAATCTGTGTGATTTATTAATGAAGTTCCAAACTATGTATCAATAGAAATAGAAATGCAAATGCATATAATTTGATAAAAAAGATACGAAGATATGTTAACAAACACTGCAGCCTAGAAAGGATAAAGATGAAGCTTATTTTCTCTGATGAAAGGAAATATAGTTTGTTCCTGTGCTTTAGAGTTCATAATTTGGATCCTCTCACCACTTTAAACAGGTTCAGTTTAATTCTCTTTCAGTCTTATAGAGGTAGTGTGATCATCCTGTGGTAGTGTAGTAAGTTATTAATTCTGCACCTCTTTCTCAGTAAAACAGAAATAATTTTTCCTATCTCAAGTGGCTGATGTGGAGGTTGAAAGTGATACATGTAAAACCCCTCAGGAAAGTATATCTGGCCAAAACCAAAAAAGGTGGGAATGGAATGTCATAAGCAGTAACGTTAAAAATGGCTACAGGTAAGCAGTAGTGATAGTTCTGTAGAAGTTAAATAGCAAAAATAATATTGGCCATAGTTCTGTACTAAAAGCAGCTTTAGAATTTCAGAAAACTGGAAGCCTAGAGATTCAGTGCCTAGCTTATGGTTGAGTTAGCCTAAAACATTAGACTTTTTTTACTGCATTTTTTAATCATTATGGCACTTTATTTATTTACTTAAATTTTTTTCCCTCTTCCAAACCACCCTTGCTGATACTCCATCTGCCTCACACCCCCACTCCCCATCCTACCCCCATAATCTAGTATTATTTTATTTTGCCAAATTCAAATTTTTATTTCTTCTATTATTTTTGTGTAGTTATTTTTTGGGTATTTCTATTCCACCAATGAGTACAAATATCTAAAATCTGTCTTTCATTTTTTTTATCTCATTCAACAAAATAACCCAAGATCCATCCATTTTGTTCCAAATGCCATCATTGCATCTTCTTCAGAGCTGTGTAATATTTCATTGAATATATGTCCACAGTTTTCCTATCCCATCAGCTATTGCAGGGTACTTTGATTTTTTTTTCTGTGATTTAACAATTGAAAGCAGTGCTGCTGTGTACCTCGGTATAGGTAGAACTTTTCATATAATATTTGTAATGTTATTTGGATACATACCTAACAGTATTGCTATGTCAAATGGAATTTCCACTTTTATTTACTTCTCTTTATTTCTCTTCTTACAACTGTAAGCTAAGTTCCCTAAAAATATTGTGTTTATGCAAACAAATGTTTGCTAACTGATATTATATTAAAACAAGCAGAAAAACCTGCACTGATTTACCCTCTTAATAAGCAAATGATCAAATACCTAAAGCAGTCAGGCAGTCAGTAAACAGGAAAGTAGACCTAGCAAAACTCAACTGCAAAGAACTTATCATAAACAACACTATAGAGATTTAAAAGAAAAAATATCCAAGTCTATCAAAATAGCCTTTAAAATGTTATAAAGAAAAAAAAAAACTTTCAGTAGGTCATTCTAAACTATTGGAATTGTAACTCTACATTGGCTTATTCTGTATAATGAGACTGCAGCATTATTAAAGGAAAAACTTTTATTTTAGCAGTGTCATTATATAGCACTTACTACTTTTAGCTGCACTCAGATAGAAAATGGCTGGTAATATCCTTCCTAAGTATCCCCAAAATGTATTTAATTTGCATTAAGCAAAGAGCACTATAGCAAATGTTTTAGATTCTCTTTCTCCAATATCTTTTCCTTTCCTTTCCTACAATCATCATCCAGGTTCCAGTACTCATTATCTTGCATTTCATTACTAAAATAACCTGCTACCTTGTATGTCTTGCCCTTCACTATTTTCTCTTTCCTATTCACTCTCATACTCTCCTTGCAGAAGAGTTTTCCTGAGGTACTGCTCTGATTATATATTAGACCTGCATTGACTTTCTAAATTCTAAATACCTGAGGTTCAATTGGAGCTGCCTCTATTCAGTAACAATGAATTCTGCAACTATTTACTCAAATCTAATTATCACCCATTTATTCATTTTTTTCCTTCAATATGCTCTGAACTTTCTCATTGCCACATTTTCTTCATAAAGTTATCTTCAGTGCTTCCTACAATAGGCCTACTTCTAAAATCTGAAATCATATACTAAATAACAGTGTTTATATTTACAACCTTGAACTGTTGACAGGGGGACTAGTAACTAAATCATGGTATAGTAATATAACATTCTTTTTATTAAATAACATATTCTAGAAATAGTCAAAAATATGTGAAATGCTAAAATCACTAGTTTTAGGCAATATATTAAATTATGTATTTAATATTTATTATCAAAATATAGTTTTCAATGCCTATAAAAGTGAAGAAAATGATCTGAAATAAGTATGTTTAAATGTGAAGGTAAGTTTTCCTGAATGACAGAATAAATGACTTTATACTGAGAATATTTTTTTAACTTTTCTATATCAAACATAAAATTCAATATTGTAAAATTTTAAATTACTTTTTATAGTTCACATGTTAATCCCAGTTCTAATAATTCATCCTTCATAAAATCTTTGGTTACAGCAAACTATGTTTCCTTCCTTTGAGACATCAACATGTTGAGAATCTCATACCCATATTCATTCCATATTTTCAAAATGTGTTATAAGACCATTTCATATATCCTTAGTTATAAGCTTGCATGCTTTATTAATTACTTGGTACTCAAGACAAATAACCACCAAACTTCCACAATAACATTACTTAGATTATACTTATTTTAAATAGGAAGAATTCACTGTGTTTCCCTCACTAAACTAAGCATAACTTAGAAAATGTGTTTCAACAACAAAATTGAGAAATTAATAAAAATACTTTAAAAGTTCATGAGATAAAATCTTACAGGCTAAATAACAAATTAAGCACTTATTAAAAGATAACACTTCTCAAATATGTTATGTACAATATAATTTATTCTGTTAGTTTTCCCTGTTGATACTTATTAACAAATTATGATCTAGTATTAGATAATAATAATGGCTTTAATTTATACTCACAGAATAAACACTGAAGGAAAGTATCAGTGAAATCCTTATATGCTTATAATTCTAAAATAATTTTTCTAAACATACTTGTTTTATGAATACAAGTTGTTCTATTTTTGTTTAAATTCATCATTTGTTCAGTTTAGGGGACAAAATTGTTTTTTTAGGACTTACATATTTTAAGTCACAATGGTTGTTTAGAAAAATATAAGGAAACTAAATAAGGTACAAAGGAAAAAGTAATAACAAAAAAATTGCAACATAACAAAAACAAAAAGATAAGGACAAATCATAAACACTTTGTAGGGGCAGGGAGGGAATAGGATGAGGGCAGAAGAGACGGAGATGATGGTGCACTGGTGAAATGGTGGCGGGAATTCTATGGGGACCATAATTGATGTCAAATATATTTAAATAAAGAAAAAAAATACTCTTAGGAGGTACTGGGAAGGCAGGTAAGCCAGTGGACAGCTCAGCTTCACAGAGGAGAGGTTCTTGGAAGAGATGAGCATGAATTGACCAGGCAATGATTTCTTATTCAATTAAGAATATAAAGATGGGGCTCAGGGCATTGAGCACTGCACTGTGAAGCATCTGCAGCCACTGCAGCAGGAGTTCAATCCCCGGTCGGGGAGGTCACCAACATGGTGTAGCAGATATCTCCTGCCTCGCCCATTGCTCCCTTCAGCCGTGTATTTCAGTACACGGCTGCTCTGTTCTCTGTCTCTTGTGAATCCTCTCAGCACCCACCCCACAGACTTCCGGGTTGCACCCAGTTTTTCTATGCATAAATAAATAAATCATTAAAAAAATTTAAAAAAGAAGGAAGAGTAGACTTCAAATGTTTTCAACACAGAATATAATAATTATATAATGTGTTGGCAGTGGGAATCTTATTGCAATACACTAAATCAATACATTGTGGAGCTTACATGCACAATGTTAAATGCCAATTATGCCTCATAAAAATAATAACATTTAAAACAAAAATTCATCTATGTACACGTTACTCTAGGATCTTTGAAAGAAGTCTAAGCTGTACAACAGAGAAAGCTTAGGTACCAAGAGAACCTCAATAAGTTTTGGGCAAAGTTCATTGTAACTTGTAAAGAGTCCAAAAAGAGAAACTTTGTGTGTTTGTGTGTGTGTTTTCCTGCTCAGGGATGAGAGATTGCCTTATGAGAAGAGCTAACAAGGTTTGTCAAATAAAAAAGTGGAGGAGAGAACCATTAAAAAAGCAACTATGGGATAAAAAAGGCAAAAAGGTTAAGGAAATATCTGCTTTCTGAAATGAGAAAGCAAGGGTTTGGTTGCAATGCATCTTTATAAATGCATGTTGCAAACACTTGAAGGAGTGACCTTAATGAAGAATGTGATAAGTGAAAATACTGTGTGAATCTTGATGGAGACTAGTGCTGTGGACTGTATAATTTGTCATTTAACTTCTGTCTCTCAAAACAAATTTGCACATAAGTCCTCATATACCAAGAGACAAAAATCCACTCAACTACAATGTGAGGAGGGAGACTGAAATTATATTCAATTAGATATATCAGGAAATGCCTATACATTACTATATACAATATTAGATACATGTCATTATAGGTATGAAAATAATTCTTCTCCTCTTTCACCTTTTAAAATTTTGTTTCAAATTAAGAAGATAATGTCTGCCTTCTTAGGGTTTATATAGCAATTCTTCACGCCTCTTTTCACTAACTTCACATTGCATTATAATTATCTATTACAGGTCTCATTTCTCACTAAAATGTTAGTGTTTAAAAAGAGGAACTCAGTTTCCAGGATGTAGCAAAGTGTCTGCCTCATAATGAACAATAAAGAATGAATGAATGAGTGAATGAGATTTTCATATTTTCTCTATAAGAAACATATTAGAAATAGTATAAAAGTTTTATTTGAATAGACTGCCATGCATAGGAAAAGCAATATGCATTAAACTAAAGTTTTATGAATTGCAAACATCTATAACTGGTATAGTTTTAGAACTGGTGAAAGAGTAATTTCCACACAAAACATCCCTGTGAAGCAGCAGGTGATTTAAAAATAACATTAATGAAATATGAAGACAATTCTGAAAAAGAAAACAGGAGATATATCTTAATGATTGAATGGCAAGCTTGGGGAGATTGGCAGATATAATGAGATAATATTTAACATGAATATTGCAGGATAATTTACCTAGGCAAAAATCAGCAGCAGCTGAGATATAAAATGGAAACCCATTCTACCTTTGGAAATAAATGTTTAAAAACATTCTGGTCATAGTGTATAATAACTTGTGTACAAGCTCATTTTGTAATGCTGTTGCCAAACAGCCAATTGCCTTCCCAGGAGGGTGACTGTAATAGATCATTTTAAAGGCAAGCGCATGCACACGTGCACATACATACACACATGTGTGAAAGTGCTTTCAGAAGCTTTAAAATTTAGAACCACCTTGATTCTACTGTCTGTAAATGGAGACCTTTTAATAAAAAGAGAATACCTTAAAGTTTAAGGAAAAAGCAATAAATACCATAAAATAAGCCAAAGCCCATTTAATTTGGAAAACCTTGAAAGGGCTCAGTAAGAAAGTCACCCTGTGCTGTACAATGCAATCAGCATCTGACTGCACGACAACAATAAGGAGGATTATTGTCAGCTTATCTTGAGTGCTTCCTATAGGTCATACCTTGCCATGTATTTTTCTCTTTTTTTTTTTGTTTATTTATATATATATTTGACACCAAGTAATCCCCATGTATCCCCCATCACCATTTCACCAGTACACCATCACCTCAGTCCCTTGTGCTCTTATCTGCCTTCAACCCTCCCTCCCCTCTCCCCACCAAGTGTACCTGCCATGTGTTTTAAAAGTATTATCACATTTAATTCCTACAACAGATCCAGGCCATTGCTCCTTGACACTGTATCTATTTTACAGACAAGGAAACCAAGGCTTAAAGACATTGCAACATTTGAATATGATTTTACAATGAAATGAAACACCAAGGTTAGTAACATGGACTCTCACAATTCAAGAACATACTATTTTCCAAACTGCTGTGTTTTCAATTTGCCAATTTGCTATGTATAAAACTGTTAAGTTAATTTCCTTTTCCTTTTGCCTAGACTCAATCTCTTTCACCTCCCAGACATGACTTATCCTTATATTCAGAATTTTCTGACACACTGCTTAAATCCTATATGAATATCTTTGCTGTGATGTACCTAATCTACACTCTCTCTCCAACCAACCAACTTTCCAATTCCTTCCATCAGGAACTAAACTTCTCAGGGAACTTTAAATAGATCACATTATGTTTTAGAAAGTATCTTCAATTGTTCCGCACACAATTATAATTCACTATATTTCTACAAACATTAACCTTTACTGTTATAGTCTGTTCAGAGAATGGTACCCTTCTAGGGACAGAGGTAGCATTCATACATCCTGCTTGACAGAATTCAAGAGAGTTAGGAAGATAGCGGAGATTTAGGGATGACATCCAGTGTTTGGCATCTAATGAGAATGGTACTGTTTACAGGAAAGATATTATGAAGTTTTGATTTGCTTTCAAACTAAGTAAAATAAAATCCTAAAAGCAAACTTTCCACAAAAAGAGAAGAATCGTATCTGCCAAGACCAGCTTTAAGAAAATGTGTCAGCATTTGATGCCCAGAAGTTATCCACTTTCTCTCAGCAAAGCAATGAGAAATCACTGATCTGCTAGAGTAGAATCTTGGGTTATCAAAGTTGTTCATCTGTTTCTAGTTCTGTGTTGTCAAATTCTGGGTGTTATATTCACAGTATTTTTTTGTGCTTTCCACATTTGGGATGTGAGATATCAGACTGTGAAAAGGGCATGAGGATAGAATAATCAAAATGGAATGACCCTTAGCACTGATGGCATATCTACCTGGAGGACAGACTGCTCTTGGGAATAATTCAAGAGCCCCAAAACAGTCAAATGTTAGTGCATTTTATCATTGTAACCCCATGGAAAGGAAAATGATGATGAAGACAGCTATCCCATACTGTTCACGTTCAGTTGCCATTGAAAAATGTCCCTCATCTATGTCTTAATGCTGGCATCTGCTTCAAATTACCCTCTGATGAGCTCTACAGCTCTTGCCTAATTGGACAATATCGAAGTGATATGGTTGTTATTTCTTAGCTTCTAGTTGCACTTTATGCAACAGTCTGGTCTTGTAATGAAACTTCATCTTATATGTACAATCTGCACTTTTATGAGAAATTCTAAAAGTATATTTCAGCATCTTGCTCAAAATATTATACGTACCAAATTGTTAGCCCTCACCTAGATTTCCTACTGCCTTTTAACTGAGAAACTTTAAAACCCACTGATCTAGAAGCAGTTGGAAACAAAACTAGTAGAAACTAAATCCACCCAGATCTTAAGAGACTCAGAGTTTTAGAAAGAGTACTTTGTTGATATATGATAAGGTTCAGGATCAAGCAAGTAAAATTGTTTCCTCAATGTTAAGTGACAAATGAATACCAAAATCAAGACAAGGACCTGCCAGTAAAGACAGAATTCTCTTCTTTAGCACAGTCACTCTCTCAATTACTGTCATCAATTAAGGTGTCTTGATAAAGTCAGCATAGCATTATCAAAGGGAAGTTGAAGCCATGTACTAACTTTCATTTCTTGGTATAGCTTGACATGTTATCAAAATGGAATGTATC
The DNA here is from genome assembly GCA_019455555.1 of Galemys pyrenaicus. NCBI lineage: Eukaryota > Metazoa > Chordata > Mammalia > Eulipotyphla > Talpidae > Galemys > Galemys pyrenaicus. Next base: position 5,890,110 of record JAGFMF010012105.1, read on the forward strand.
AGTGAACTTTGTTATCACAGAATATGAATGTCAAGTTGTGTGGTCTTGAGAAAAGTGACAGAGTATTGAAGCATAAAAGCCAAAATTAAAGTCTGTGTTGAATTTAATATATGATAAGTCTAAGGAGGATATGACCACTGCAGTATTTTTATTAGCTGGGTGTGGTCAATTAGATAAAGGGAGAGTATGAATCAACAGGACAGTGTTTCACTATTAACGATGCCTCCTCTTGAAACTAAAGAGATATTACCAAGGCATAATTTATTTAAATCCCATTTGTGCTATGATAAAATACATAAGTCTACATTATATAATGAATCCATTTCAGTGTTCTTAAATATTGTAGCACATACAAACTATGAAATTTTCTCTCTTGAATATATCTTAAAATATGCAGTGTCTAGCTTATAAACAATACCAACATGCTTCATAATAAAATTAATTATTTACTTATGTATATTAAAGATAGTGCTGAATTTTCTATCTTTATGAATAGCATCACTATCAACTCAAGTTCCTCAGGAAGAAGCCTAAATCATCTTCATCTATTTTCAATCCTTCACCCTTCAAATCGTACTTTAACTTTAATACACATTTGCCCCATTTGTCCTCCCATTACCTCTGCTTTAATTCAATCTCTTTATTAAAGGATTGTACAATGAGAAAGACAATGGCCTTTTGGTTCTCATTACCTCCACCCATTTCCTGCAACTCACAGTTTATACTCTATTGGCATCAGTGATATATTTTCAAATACAAGCTATTCATCGTTGGCCCTACTTCATAACCTTTAATAGCATCCATCTACTCATCAACTAAAACTCAGAATCATCTGAATGGATATATGGCCATCAAATATTCATCATAATCAAGTCTTCTAAGCTTATAACCACACTTTATTTCTTCATTTGTCCTGACCTTTATACTACACCAAGTTCTCTGTGATGATACTGTACATTTGCACCTGCAATTTCCATGCTAACTAAATTTACTTGCTTATCTATCTGTTGAATTTTGACCTATCCTTAATGAACTGGCTTAAATATCAACTCCTCTATGAAGACTTATTGCCTCTCCATGGCATATAAATCTCTTCTTTGAGTTCTCAATTACTTTACATGTATACTTATTATCACTCTTGTCACATTGTATGTATGTTTCCCTTAGTGCATTTTTCTCATTTCTCTTTTTTGAATCCCTGGCATTCAGGGGTTAAGTCTATCTGTCTCTATATCCTCAGTGTTGAGCACAACATAAGAGCTCACATTTTTTCAGGAATTAAAGAATTTATCTTCTTAATATTTTGTCACTGTCAATGGTGATAGTAACTGGTCAGTCTTCACAAAATGTCACTCATTATATTTATTCCAAGCTTAATTTTTTATAACCATAACAATGGTGGTAGAAATTCCAGGAGAATGAAAGAAAAAGATATGGCATTGTATTGGGCAAAGTAGTCAGGGATAACATTTGAGGGAATAATTCCATTAGATATTCATAGAAATCATAGAGGTGCTGAAGAATAAAATTGAATACAGCAATAACTATGTTTTTAGTATTTTTTGTAATATTTAATGCCTTTCTTACATTTTTATATAAAGCATGTAGGAAAGAGAATCTCCATCAGGTGGTGATGGTTTTAGGTATATGTACATGTATCAAAAATTACCAAATTCTACTTTTAAAAATGAGCAGTTAATTATATTTATCAAAAAAAAACTGCTTAAAATAAACTCTCTGAGAATCTTACCATTATAATCTCAAATTGGCAGATAAGGTTATTGAAGCACAGAGATTGAGGAAGGTGCCCAAATTCACACAATCAGCTACAGCAGAACATTGAACCCAGTTACAGACTTTAGAAACTCTGCAGGTCTGCTCTCTACTTCACCAAGCAGAAAACTCTCATTTACTCCATAAGACCCACTATGAAAGAATGTGAAGGACACACAGGAAGGGGGCTTAAGAAATTCAATAGCTCCAAGCCAAGATCCATTTATCTTTCAAAAAGTTTATGCCTATTTGAGACCAAAGATAGAAAGGAAATTACTAGAAAAAAATTAGTAAAACAAAATTTCATATTTAAATCCTTTGTTTCAAATTACTTAACATTTAATTTAACCTAATTACACCTTTAAAGCCCTTTACTATGCTAGAGGAAATAAACTCTGTTACCACTCAAACTGGCAACATATTACTTGAGTCAGTAGCAGAAACTGGCAAAAAGAAACTGCCAAGCAAGAAAGGACAAGATGATTCAACAGGGCACCTTCATCCCACTTCCTAAGCCAGGAATTAACAGTGGAATCTTACGTCTATCTGGAAGGACAAATTTGAGAACAAACTTTGAGGAATTCTTTAAATTGACCTCAGACAAGCTAATGGGTGAAGATGAACTGTCTTTTGATCTTTATTTTCTGAGAAAAAGGTAATCAAATCATTTTTATGAAGTACAGTAGAATCCATCTTATATGGAAGACGAGTTTTAAGCTGAGCACACAAAGTAAGGTCACCCTTAAAAAAAATGACTGCAAGTGTGCAGATATAAAACAAATGAATCTAATCTTGTAAGTCATCATTATAGGAATAAATTTTTGAGAGCCAAATTTTGAAGGAACAAAATGAATGTACAATCCTGAGCATTTAAATGATCTGCCTTTCATACAACCCCAACGATTTAGCAATGAACAAAGAGTAGGTGAAAATTCAAAACATGTCTGTTTGCTTGAAGGGTTTACACCTCTCACTTTTAGTCTTAAGTTTTTATTGCCTAAACATGTAATTTTGTAAGTTAAATATAATGATTGAATTCATTTATTATAATGTTAACTTGTAATGAGAAGCTACTGTATCACATTTAGTTTTTAGAGTATATAAAGTGTGTAGTCCATAAAATATATTAAGAACAAATACAGAAAGAATAGGATAATGGAATCACTTCCAATATATTAAATGGGAAGCTGAAATTATATGTTCCAGAATGTATGAAATAGCAAATTTCTTATTCCATCACCTCAATATTTATGAGCTCAAAATCAGTGGTTATTACAATGTGCCATTCTCTCTCATGTAGAGTAATTGCTGGCATAAATAATTATTACAAAATTGATGTGATTATATTTTCATTTTTTATATAATGTATATGTATGTCCATTTTAAATATAATTGCATACTTACCATGTAGCCCATTTCAATAAGAGCAGAAAAAAATCTTCCTGAAAAATAGAAAGAAATATATCCAAATTTATTTAAAAGACCTCACATTCTACTCTTCATGCAAATCTAAGTATTTCTAAGTCTCATGGGGTGGTTGAATGGTTTCATGAAGAAATTTGATAGTTTCCTTTTTCATGTTTATTAACTTATATAATTGTAAACTATAATCGCTATATTATTGTTATTTTCATTATATGTGCTGTTAAATAAAATTATTTTCCCTGTGTATAAATATAAGTGACTTCATATCACTATAGTGCACATGAGTACAAAATATGTAATGGTTTCATTCTTTTGCATGTAGCAGTCCAGTTTACCCAGCACCACTTATGAACTAGTTGTCTTTATTCCACTGCATATTCTTTGCTCCTTTGTCAAATATTAGTTGTTCATAAGCTTGTGGATTTGTTTCTGAGCTTTCTATTCTATTCCATTGGTCTGTGTGTCTGTTTTTGTTCCAATACCATGCAGTTTTTATGATTGTGGCTTTGTAGTAAAGTTTGAAGTCTGGAAGTATGATCCCTCCACTTCCCTTTTTTTCAGTTAGGAGAGCTTAGGCTTAGAGGTTGTTTGTGTCTCCATATGAATTTCATCAATTTTTTTTTCTATTTCTTTGAATAATGACCTTGAAATTTTTATTTGGATTAAGGACCTAGACATAAGACCTGAAACATAAAATATATGGAAGAAAATGTAGGCAAAACTCTACATGACATATAAATCAATGATATCTTTAGAGATACAACACCTAAAGCAAAGATAGTGAAGGAGAGGATAAACAGGTGGGACTACATCAAACTTACAAGTTTCTGTTCAGCAAAGGACATGCTAACCAAAACAAAGCGACAATCTACCAACTGGGAGAAAATCTTTGCACACGACACTACTGACAAGGGACTTATCACACAGATCCACAAAGAACTAACCAGACTAAACAAAAACAAATTGGACAATCCAGTCAAAAAATGTGCAAAAGAGCTAAAAAGGCAATTCTCCAAAGAGGACATGCAAATGGCCAACAGGCATATGAAAAAATGCTCAACTTCTCTTGTC
>JAGFMF010012108.1:0-33310 GCA_019455555.1 Galemys pyrenaicus
CATTCATAGGAACATGGATGGAACTGGAAGGGATTATGCTCAGCGAAGTAAGTCAGAAGGCAAAAGAAAAATACCAGATGGTTCCTCTCCTAGGAGGGATATAAGGGAACCAAATAAAGATCAAAGAAAGGAATAAGAACAACAACAATAATAGCAACAACAAGAAAGAAACAAAAACCAAAATGAAAAGACAAAGATGAACTGGGGATACTTGGTGGGGAGGGAAGAGGGGAAGGGTGGATGGCAGATGGGAGCATGGGGGACTGAGGTGATGGTGCACTGGTGTTACGGTGATGGGGAATACATGGGGATTACAATTGATGTCAAATATATGTAAATTAAAAAAAAAGAAATACAAAACTGAAAGTCTAGTATATCAGTAAATTTTAAAGTGTTTTTGCATGTTTTAAGAAAAGGATTTTTCAATTACATAAACAGCAAAACTCAACCTACATCCAGAAGTGATTCTATAATTTTGAGATACAAGTTTTGCTAAAGTATACCCAATCCAATGAAAACCAAAAAGGAAACCGAAGATCATAAACAAATACAGAAACCCACAAAAAACGGAAATTTGTAATGTTTTATAGAAATGAAGATTGAGCTAACAAGACAACTCAGGATGATGAAGGGGAGACTTAACTTTATAAATATTTTACATGTTCCAATGTTTGAATTGTGAATGTATTCCATTTTAAGAAAGACAAAAATGAGGGGCCTCCCTGATTGCGCAGTGGGTTAAGCAATGCACTATGTAGCAAACCACAGCCACTGCAGCACAATTTCGATCCCTGCTGCCGGCCAGGGTGCAGACCCACATGGCATGGCAGACCTCTCCTGCTGTGCCCGCTGCTCCCCTCAGCAGTGTACTTCCCTTGTTCTGCCTGTTCTGCTCCCCGCTCTGTCTGTGGTGAATGCTCTCACCCCACCACACTTCTGGCCTGTACCCCAGTGCTTGTATGTAAATAAATAAATTTAAAAAAAATAAAGAAAGACAAAAGTGAATAAACCTGGAACTACCTCATAAACAAAGCTATAAATGAAAACACTTTCTGTTAATCTAAAACCTGCAATGGAAGATAATGTGGATTTCTGTACATTAGTAGCTGATCCTGTCTCGTATGAATGAAGAATTAGTACATCAGAATCAAACAGCATCCTGAACATATCAGAGCTTTCCTGAGATCTACTGTGTAAGCCACTTATTTTGTTATCTTCTGAAATAAACTCGAGCTGTTTTACTGGGGAAAAAAAAAGAAAAATACATACTGGTACTTGCTTAAACATACATGAACCTTGAAACCATTAAGCTAAGTGAAAGAAGTCAATCACAAGGATACATAATTTATGACTCCATTTATATGCAATTTCTTTAGAGACAATAATTAATGGTTACATAAGGTTGGAGGGAGAATGTATGGGTAAATTTGTGGTTGATAGTTAAGAGGCCTTAGGTTTACTTTGGAGCAATGAAAATGCTCTAAAATTGATCATGTCAATGGATGCCAAACACAGAACCACTGCATCATATCATTTAAATAAGTGAACATGTGATGTATGAATTAAGTTTCAACAGAATTATTAATAAAATGAAACTCAGGGCCTCCCTGTTGGTGCAGCGGGTTGAACACCACACTGTGAAGCATCCACCACAGCAGTGTGAGTTCAATCTCCTGCCAGAGAGGGGACCCGCCTGGCACAGCAGACCTCTCTTGCCTGTCCCACTGCTCCCCTCAGCTGTGTATGTCAGTTGATCTGCCTGTTCTGTTCCCTGCTTTGTGTCTGGTGAATCCTCTCACCTCCCACACTCTGGCATGTATCCCAGATCTTGTGTGCATAAATAAATAAATCTTTTTAAAAAATGAAACTCAGGCAACAAGCTGGATTTACACAGGTTATAATTTTCTGATCTTGGGCCCATAATATGTACCATTTTTAAAAATGTTGCATATGTACTTGAAAAGAATATGTATTCTAGGTCCAGCATGCTGGAGATGGTGCAAGCCCCCAACCAAGGCCTCAAGTTCCCAAAGTGCCACTGGGCAACATCAACCCCCAGACTTTCTGGTAAGAACCTCAGCCTAGCTAAGATCATGATCACAGCCCCTCATCCTCACTGCTTGCTGTTCTACATTGCCACCAACTTACCACAGATGGTGGTATATCCATGTGCTTATAGTTGACAATGGTTCCACCATGTGAAAAGTCTAATTCACAGGTGATGATATTCCTTGAACCATCATCCCTTTCATCAATACCAGAGTGTGATGATAAGCATGGGCCAGAAGGATTCACAGGTGGACAATGAGACCAAGAGCAAAAGGGGTTTTCTTACCCTGAAATATCCCATTGAACATGTCATTATCAGTAATTGAGATGACATGGAGATGATCTGGCACCACCATACCTTCTACAGTGAGGTGTGCGTGATCCCTGAGAAGTACCCCATGCTGCTGACCCAGGCCCCACTGAGCCTCAAATCCAATTATAAGAAGATGAAACAGATTATGTTTCAGACTTCCAACACCCAAGCCATGTACATGGCCATCCAGGCTGTGCTATTCCTGTATACCTTTGGTCATACCACTGGCATTGTGATGGATAACAGTGACAGGGTCACCAACACAATGCCAATTTATGAGGGGTATACCACCCTGAATCTGGATCTGGCTGGCCTAGACATATTACCTTATGAAGATCTTTATTTTTAAAAAGATTTAAAGAAGAGGGGTATAGGTCAGTGGTGTGGGGTGTGAGAGGAATCACCAGAGACAGAGTGGAGAGCAGAGCAGGCAGATCTACTGAAATACACTGTTCAGGAGCAGCCAACACTGGAGAGGTCTTCTGAGCCATGTGGTCACCTCTCTGGCCAAGGATCAAACTTGTGCTAGAGTGGCTGCGGATTGCTTCATAGTGATGCAACTTAACCCCTTGTGCCACCAGGGAGGCCCCCTTATGAAGATCTTCATGGAGCATGGCTACAGTTTCACCAAAATATGACCACTCTGGCTCTAGCTCCTGCTTGAAGAAGAGATATGAGTTGCCCAATGATCAGGTCATCACCATCAGCGATGAATGGTTCTTTTACTTTGTGGGTCTCTTCCTGCCTTTATTCCTGGCTATGGAGTCCTGTGGCATCTATGAAACTGCCATCAACTTGATCATGAGGTATGATGTCAACATCCATAAGAACCTCTATTTAAAACACAATGCTGTTGGGTGGAACCAATGCACTCTGGCTTTGCTGAAAGGATTCATACAGAGGTCACTACCTTAGCTCACAGCATGATGAAGATCAAGATCATTGCTCTATCTGAATGTAAGTATTCTTTTAGATTGGTGGCTCCAACCTGACCTCACAATCTAACTTCCAGCAGATATGGTTTAGCAAGCAGGAGTATGATTACCTTGGTCTACCTCAAAGGATTCTAGGTTGAATGTTACTTAATTATGTTATACTTTTTTTCTTTCTTTATATATATTTGATATCAATTGCAGTCCTAATGGAATTCCAACCACCATTTCACCAGTGCACCCTCACCTCAGTCTCTTGTGCTCTTTCTGCCTTCATCTCAGTCCCTCTCCCCCAACACACAATGTGTCTCTGATTTGTTTTTGTCTTTTTGTTTTTGTTGTGTAGTTTTTTTTATCGTTATTGTTCTTTTCCTTGGTCCCTTATTTGGTTCCCTTATACTCTTCCTAGAAGTGAAACCATCCGATAATTTTCTTTTGCCTTCTAACTTATTTCACTGAGCATAATCCCTTCTAGCTTCATCCATGTTTCTACAAAAGATTCTAGTTTATCTTTTTGACTGCTGAATAGCATTCCATTGTGTATATGTACATCTTCTTGATCCAATTATCTACTTTTGGACATTTTGGTTGTTTCCAGATTTTACCAATTATAAATAGTGCTGCAATAAACATAGGGGTACAGGTATTCTTTTGAATCAGTGTTTTTTTGTCCTTTGGATCAATCCCTAGGAGTGGAATTGCTGGGACATATGGTAGCTCTATTTTTAGTAGACTGAGGAGCCTCCATACGACTTTCCATAGTGGTTGGGTTAACATGCATTCCCACCAGCAGTGCAGTAGCATTCCTTTTTCTCCATATCCCCACCAACATTTGTCATTGCTGGTTTTTTTTTGTGCCAATCTTCTTTTGTGCCAATATGTGCCAATCTTACTGGTGTAAGGTATAGCTCTTGTAGTTTTAATTTGCATTTCCCTGTTTATGAGACATGTTGAACATTTTCTTATGTGCCTGTTAGCCATTTACATTTCCTCTTTCGAGAAGTGTCTTTCTAGGTCTTCTGCCCATTTTTTAACTGGATTATTTACTTTGTTTTTCTTGAGTCTTGTGAGTTCTTTGTATATATTTGTGATCAGTCCCTTATCAGTTGTGTGGCATGCAAAAACTATCCCCCAATCAATGGGGTGTCTCTTTGTTTTGGTTAATATTTCTTTTGCTAGACAGAAGCTTTTTAATTTGATGTAGTCCCAGCTGTTTATCTTCTCTTTCATTTTTATTGCACTTTTATTGAGATGCATGTCATGTAATGTTTTTTGTTTGGTTGTTTGTTTTAAAGATTTATTTATTCATGCATATAGAAGCTGGGTTACAGGCCAGAGACCAGGGAGGTGAGAGGATTCACCAGAGACAAAGTGGGGAGCAAAACAGACAGACTGACTGAAACACACTGCTGAGGGGAGCATCGGGCCAGACAGGAGAGGTCTGCCTTGCCATGTGGGTCCCCTCCCCGGCCAGTGGCAGGGATTGAACTTGTGCTGCAGTGACCTGGTTTGCTTCATAGTGCATTGCTTACCCCACTGTAACACCAGGGAGGCCCCCCATGTCTTGTAATGTTTTACCTATGTTTTCTTCTATACATATTTTGTGGTTTCAAGTCTTACATTCAGATCTTTTATCCATTTTATGTTGATTTTTGTACATGGTGTGAAATCGTGGTCTAGTTTCATTCTTTTGCATATGGTGATCCAGTTTTCCCAGCACCATTTATTGAATAAGCTGTCCTTGTTCCATTCCATATTCTTTGTTCCAGGTAGCCAGCAGTGTGTGGGTTGACTTCTGGGCTTTCTTTTAAGTTCCATTGGTCCGTGTGTCTGTCTTTGTTCCAGTACCATTTTGTTTTGATTTTTATTGATTTGTATTAAAGTTTGAAGTCTGGGGCTGCGATATCTTCATTCCCCTTCTTTTTAGTCTGAAGAACTTTGACTAATTGAGGTTTTTTGTGGTTCCATATGAGTTTTGTCAATATTTGATATATTTCCTTTAAGAATATCATTGAGATTTTTATTGGAATTGCATTGGACCTGTTAATTGATTTTGGTAGGATGGCCATTTTGTTAATGTTGATGCATTGTTGGATTCTGTTGAAACAGATGTTATTGAGAATATTTGCATTAGTGTGCATTAGACATTGACCTGTAGTTCTCTTTTTTGTGTTGTATTTGGTTTTGGTATTAGTGTAATGTTGGTTTCATAGAATGTATTTGGTAGTATTCCTTCTTTCTCAGTTTTTTGAAAGAGTTTGTGTAGGATAGGTACTAGTTCAAGTCCTGAATATTTGGTAGAATTCATTTGTGAAGCCATCTGGTCCTGGACTTTTGCTTTTGGGGAATGTTTTGATTACTGCTTCAGTTGCACTGCTTTTAATGGTCTGTTTAAGTGTTCTATTTCTTCTTTGTTTAGCTTTGGATGGTTATGTTGTTCCAGAAAATTGTCCATCTTTTCTAGATTGTTAAGCTTGTTAGCAAATAAAAGTTCATAGTATTTTTTGATTATTATTTTAATTTCTACTCTATCTGTTTTGATTTCTTTATTGTTTGTGATCCTATTTATTTGTGCTTCTTCTTGGTAGTCTAGCTAGAAGTTTGTCTATTTTGTTTATTTTTTCAAAGATATACCTTTTGGTTTTATTGATCTTTTGGATTTTTTTAAAAAATTCTATTTCATTTATTTCTGCTTTAATTTTTATTATTTCCTTTTTTCTACTGGTTTTTGGATTTTCTTATTGTTGATTTTTTAGTTCATTGAAATGGGAGATTCAGTTCTTTCTTGTATATTGATGTGGGCCTGGATTGCTATAAATTTCCCCCTTATACTGCTTTTGCTGCATCCCATACATTTTGAAATGTGGTGTCCTCATCGTCATTCAGTTCAAAGCATTTTTAAAAAATTTATTCAATAATCACCTTGTAATCCACTGGTCTTCCAGTAGTGTGGATTTCAATCTACATGAAGTGGGTGGGTTTCTTTTTTTCTTCGCATGATTTATTTCTAGTTTGATGCTTTTATGATCAGAGTTGGAATGATTTTGAGCTTACTGTATCTGTTGATGTTAATCTTGTGGCCCAATATCTGTGCACTTGAGAAAAATGTGTACTCTGAATTTTTAAGTGCAGTGTCCTATAGATGTCTAGGTTTTAATTTAGGGCTCTGGTATCCTTGTTTATTTATTTATTTATTTATTTATTTTTGTCTTGTTGATGTCCATTGGTGAGAGTAGGGTGTTGAAGTTACCTACTATATGTATTTTCTTTAATGTTTACTTTCAGAGCTGATAATAATTGTCTGATATATTTTGGTCCTCCTCAATTTCTTGCCTATATGTTGATGAGTGTTAGTATGTCTTCTTGATGTACTGTCCCCATAACCATAATATAAGGTCTATGGTCTCTTTTTTAACTTTTTTAGTTTGACATCTATTTCATCTGAAATAACTATAGATGTTCCTGCTTTCTTTTTTGTTTCATTAGTTTGTATTATTGTTTTCCAACTTTTTACTTTCAGTCTATCTTTGTCTTTTGCAGTTAAATGTGTTTCCCAGAGACAGCAGAAGGTTAGATTTTGATTTTTAATCCAGCCTGTTACTCTATGTCTTCTTATTGATGAGTTTATTCCATTTATGTCTAGAGTTAATATTGTTATGCTGGCATCTGTATTTGCCATTCTGTCTTTTTGTGATTTGTTTTCCCTTGGCGTATTATGTTCCTCTTATTCATTCTTCTGTTCGTTTTGATTTTAGAACTTCTTGTAGTATTTTTTGAAATGGGGGTTTAGTCATACTGAATTCCTAGAGTTTCTGTTTGAGAAAGTCCTTATTTTTTCTTCATATATGAAGGAAAGATTTGCAGCATAAAGTATTCTTGGTTGGCAGTTGCTGTCTTGAAGTTTTTTGAATATGTCCCTGTAGTGCCTGTAGTGTCTCTTTGGAGAAGTCTGAGGTCAACCTTATTGGTTTTCTTTTATAGGTTATCTGTTTCTTCCCCCTTGTCAGGTTCATTAGTCCTTCCTTGTCTTGGATTCTTGGGAGTATGTGTATGTGTCTCGCTGTAATTTTCTTTTCATCATAGAAGTTTGGTGTTCTCCATGCTTCTGGTATGTCTATTTTCATTTCCTTCTTCAGGCTTGGAAAATTCTCTTCGATTATCTCCTTCATTTGTTTTTTGTTTTCTTTGTCTTTTTCCTCCCCTTCTGGGTTTCCTATAACTATTATATATACTTTCCTCATGGTGTCAGAAAGTTCTCGATGTCTTTCTTCATTCTTTTTCCTTTACACTTCTCTTTCCTTTTCTGTTTTGACAATGTTGTTTGTATCCTCCACTATTCTCTTAATATCTTGCATTTCTTTCATTTCCTTCTTTAGAGATTCATTTTCCTTCTTCATTTCATTAAGTAGTTTTATCATATCATCCTTTTTCTTCTTGTGTTCTTTCAGCTTTTTAATCATGATAATTTTAAATTCTTATTCTGGTATGCTGAGCAGTTCTTCCATGTCATTGTTGTTGGGTTTTTGTATTTGGCTTTATTTTTGTGGTGCAACTTTCCTAGGAGCTTACTTGGTTATTTTTATTTTTTTCTTCTCCCTGATGTCTGCTTTCTAAATTGTTCTATTCGTTGGGACACTGTATTGCTGGTATTGGCAGGTATGTCTTCAGGGGTTCCTTCTGGGATATGAGGAACTGGTAGTCAGGTCACATTCAGCATTCTTTTGTTTTCAGGAGTTTTAGATGCATCAGTGTTTTCCCTTTTTTTCTCAATCTTTATCCTCTCTTTTCCTTTTTCCTGAGCTCAGTGTTCTGGGTTTGTGAGTGGGGGATGGAGAAAGGGGTCAATGTTGGTATTTCCCTCCACCCCTTTCCTGGTCGCTCTCACCTTCCCCCTGCTTCTGTTGATACACCAACTTGTCTGAACTGTTTGGATCTTGTTGGGAAGTTGATATAAATTATCCCTTATCTTCTGTCTTTACAGGAGACTTTAATCCTAGCATCCTTTCACCGCCTTGTTGATTCTCACTCTCTCTCTCTGTCTACTCAACCTGCTTTCTTCCAGTTACATTCAGAAATTTTATGGGGTACCTGACCTGCAGCTTCCTGCCTTGCAGCAATGGCATCTGGCATGTGCTCTCTCAATGCTCCTGCCATCCTCCTTGGTGGGGTATCCCCTATTGGGTCCAGATCTCAGGCATGCACAAATTATGGTCCTGGAGCACCTTCCGGCTCACCTCCATTTGCTCGAATTGCTTTCTCATATTTCTACAGAGAGGTTTTGTGGGGTCTCTAACCCACAACACCCTGCCCTGCAATGATGGCACCCAGTGAGTGCTTTCCCAGTGCTACCACATCCCACCTAGTCTAAAGATCTCCTCTAAGTTCCAAATCTCAGTCAGGGAAAGAGGTTTGGCTGCTGTACACCCCACAGCACCCCTATGTCTGCTTAACCTGTTTTTTTCCCAATTACATTCAGAGGTTTTGTGGGCTACCTGATCTACATCTTACCACCTTGCAGTAATGGTATGTGGCGTGTCTTCTCTCAGGTCTCTGGCACTCTCCCAGGTGAGGAATCCCTTCTGGGGGTCCAGATCTCAGGCACACACAAATCCTGACCCTGGAGAACATTTCAGCTCACCTCCATCTGTTAAAATTGCCTTCTCATATTTCCACAAAGAGGTTTATGGGCCCTCTAACACAACTCCTTGACTTGTGATGATGGCACCCAATGAGCACTTTCCCAGTGCTACCACAATGAAGAATTATGTTATATTCTTTTTCTTGATAAAATTTAACTTGCACAGAAAACAGAAGATTAATTTGGCATTGATTTATTTGCATTGATTTTTTAAATTTTTGTTTTGTTTTGTTTTGATGTTCGACTCAGGATGTAAAAATGGAATGCTGAAAGTAGTCAATGTGAGCAAGCATCCCCCAAATACTATATATAATGTGACTGAGGATTTTGATTATATATATATGTTCTTAAATAGTCATTCCAAAAAAAATCTTTATGCATTGTTACAAGAAGTACCTTGCCTTCTAAAATGCCTCCCCCCTTGTGAAAGTTCAGTCTGCAGGCAAGTCCACATAGGGTAAATGATAGTATGTCTTTGTGTAAATTATGTAATCTAACATTTTTTAATCTTAGGTGAGAGAAAACAGTAAAAAGAATCCAAATAGAAAAGAAGTAAAACTATCATTATTTGTGGATGATATACATAAGGAACCACAAAGACTTCATGGGGAAACTAAAACAATAAACCAATTCAGCAAAGTGACAGGATACAAAATCAACACCAAAAAAATCAGTTACATTCCTATACACAAACAATGAACAACAAGAAGAAATTTAGTAAACAATCACACCAACAAAAATTAAGTACCTGACAATAAACTTGGCAAAGTAAGTGGAGGACATATGCAAGATATGTATAAAGCACTGTTAAAATAAATAGAAGAAGACACAAAGAAATGGAAATCTATATTCTGCTTATAGAATAGAAGAATCAATATTGTCAAAATGATGATCTTATGCAAAGCAAATTACAGATGCATTGAAATTGTGATAAAAGTTAAAATGGCATAATTTGAAGAACTAGGACAAGTATAACTGAAATTCATATGGAACCCCCCCCCCCAAAAAAAAACACTATTTAGCAAAGTCGTCCTGATAAAAAAGGGGAAAACTGAAAGTATCACACTTCCAGGCTTCAAATTATACTATAAAGTCATACTATTTAAGGGCCTCCTTGGTAGCACAGTGGGTTGAGAGCTGCACTATGAAGCATCCACAGTCTCTGCAGCACTAGTTCGATCCCCAGCCAGGGAAGGGAACCCACATGGCACAGCAGACCTCTCCTGCCTCGCTGACTGCTCCCTCAGCAGTGTATTTCAGTCAGTGTGCCTGTTTTGCTCCCTACTCTGTCTCTGGTAAATCCTCTCACCTCTCTGGTCTCTGGCCTGTATCCAGCATTTGTATGCATAAATAAATCTTTAAAAAGCAAAGTCATACTAATTAAAACAGCATGGAACAAAAACCGACACAGAGATCAATGGGATATAACTGAGAGTCTAGAAAATAAAACCATACATTTTTGGACAACTAATTTACAACAAAGAAGCAAAGCATGCATGCTAACATACCACCTCCATCGTCAAAGATATATATCCCTCCAATGTAGTCAATTGGACCCCAAAACCCTTTCCTTCCTCTTCATAGATTCTTTAGTTAGATCTTTAGAATTTGTTTTGAATTAATTTTGCCTGTTCTTTGTTTTGTTTCTTTATGTCCCACGTATGAGTGAAAATATATAGTATTTCTCTTTCTCCATTGGAATTACTTTATCATAGTTCTCTCCAGTTCTAACCATGTTGTTTCAAAGGCAACATTATATCTTTATTATAGTTGAGTAGTATTTCATTGTGCATATATATGTATATGTATACATATATATCACAACTTTAATACCACAACTCATCCATTCATTTCCCATTGATAATTAGGTTGTTTCTATAACTTGACTATTTTAGTAAACAGTAATGCAAAAACATAGGACTGCATATGTAGCTTAAAACTAGTGTTTCTATATGCCTTGACCAATACTGAAGAACAGATTTGCTGGATTATATCATAGATCTATTTTTAATAAGTTGGGAAACCTTTACACTGTTTTCCATATGAGCTTGATGAGTCTAAATTTCCACTAACAATATACAAGAACAAGGGTTCTTTTTAATCCAAAACATTGTCAAAATGTGTTTCTGGGATATGGGCTATTCTCATGAGTGTGCGCTGTTATCCCATATAGGCTTGACTTGTATTTCCCTGAGAAAAGTGATGATGAATATTTTATTCATGCTCCTTTTGGTTATCTGTTGAGTTTTTTGAAATGTATTTGTTTACATCTGCCTATTTTTAATTGGGTTATTCATTTTGCTTTGTGTTTGTAGACATGAGATATCAGATTAGTGTTGTCCAAATAAACTCTCCTATACAGAAGGAAAGATTTCTTGTTTTAGAAATAAGTTCTTTTGCTGTGAAGATGCTTAAGAAGCTTGGTTTAGTCACATTTGAATATTTTTGTTTTTGTTTCACTTGAAATTTAAAATTTAAACAAAAAAATAACCAAATTGCATGATGTAAAAAGATCAATGCAGGAGGCAAAAAAATTCAGGAGAAAGTCATGGAAGTAAAATAATCCAAATTAAATAATGAATCAATAACCTTGAAGATGCAAAAATGGTCAGAAGCAAAATTGCAAAATAGAGATACAATGAAAAAGAAAGAAGAAACATTTTGACAAGTATCTGACACGTATCTGACACCATGAGGAAGGAAAATAAAAGAATTGTAGGAATCCCACAAGAAAAAGAGAGAAGGGGACTGAAAAACTACTTTAAAAATAATGGAAGAAAACTTCCCAAATTTGAAATAGAATCTGAACACAGATATCCTGTAAGCAAAAAAAGAACACCAAAATAAATGAAAGGAGACCTACAACAAGTCACATAATATTAAAGCTTCCAATAATCTAAGAAAAAGAACAAAAATAATGAATCTTATGAGTGGGGAGAAACACATAACTTACATAGGAAGACTGCTAGCATCAGATTTATCTAAAAAGCACCATGGACAAAAAGACAATGGAATGACATATTAAAATACACCAAGTTAAAAAATATCAACCAGGAATGCATTGTTCTGAAAAGTTCTTCTTCCTGTATGAGAGAGAAATAAGGGCCTTTTCAGACAAAGAAAATCATAAGTAGTTTACAACCACTAAACTCTCCCT
Organism: Galemys pyrenaicus; assembly: GCA_019455555.1. Classification (NCBI taxonomy): domain Eukaryota; kingdom Metazoa; phylum Chordata; class Mammalia; order Eulipotyphla; family Talpidae; genus Galemys; species Galemys pyrenaicus. The sequence goes on from JAGFMF010012108.1 coordinate 12,090, forward strand.
CCTCTCCACACAATAAATATTAAATGGAGCTTTAGGGTTAAACCAAAGAAAGGAAACAACATAAAGAACTGAATGAAGAATTAAATAAAACCAAAAAACTAGAAACAAAATGGCAGCAATAATTATTCCAAACATCAAAGAACTGAACTTGCCAATAAAACCCATAGAATATCTAATTGGATTAAGAAACAGAATACAAACTTCTGCTATCTCCAGGAAATATAGTTAAGTTCCAAAGATAAATGTGGACTTAAAGTATAGGATGGAAAATCTGCAAGCAAATGTCCCCTAAAGGAAGGCAGTACAGCCATATTTAGATCAAATACATTTCAGGTAACAAGACACAAGGATGGACACAATATAACAGAAAAACATAAAGCTCATTAACATATACTCACCAAACAAAGGAGAACCAACATTCATCATACTACTATGAAATCTAAAAAGAGATATTGGAGAAAATACATATGTGTTTGGAGAATTCAACACCCCACTCTCACCAATGGACAGATCGAAGAGAGAGAAAAATATATGAAGAAATAGTCAACCTAAACAAAGAATTATATGCCATGGGTTTAATAGACATTTGCAGGGCACTATACCTAAAATATCTTAGTACATACTTCTCTCAAGTGTACATGGAATATTCTCCAGGATTGATCACAAACTGGGCTGTGACGCTAACATCAACAAAATCAAGGAGATTGCAATAATACTAAGTATTTTCTCTTATAAAAGTACTGAACTACAAACTAAAAATCTACTGCAAAAAATACTTTAATGCATAGAGACAGAATAATAAACTACTGGGTTAATGGAGAAATAAAAAAATACCTCAATACAAGTGATAATGAGGACACAGCATTTCAGAAGGGATGGGACACAGCAAAAGCAGCTCTGAAAAAGACATACAGCAGCACAGACCCACATTAAGATGATAGAAAAACCCCAAATCAACAACCTTATCTCTCATCTAAAGGAACTAGAAAAATAAGCACAAAAAATATCCAAAAGCCAGCAGAAGGAAGGAGGTAATAAAAATTAAAACATAAATAAATGAAATAGAAATAAAAAATAAAATACAAAACAATCATTAAACCAAAAAAAGGTTTTTGTAAAAATAAAATAAACATAGCTTTAGCTAGACTCTCTAAGAAAAAGGTAGAAAACTCAAATAACTAGGATCAAAAAAGAAAAAGGAGGCAGTGAAGAAATTCAGTAGATAATAAGAGGTTACTATCAATATTTATATGCAAAAAAACTGAACAACCTAAATGATATGGACAGATTCTCTGCATTATACAATAATATAAGATTGCACAGGGAAGAAATAGAAAGCCTGAACAAATCAATCGCAAGTAAGGAATTAGAAGCAGTAATCAAAATACTCCCATAAAACAGGTCCAGGACCAGATGACTTCATAAGTGAGTTCTAGCAAATCTTCAAATATGAGATAATACCTGTCTTGCTCAGATTCAAAAAAATCAAGAAAGAAGAGATTCTTTCAAATATACTTTATGAAGCCAACATTAAACTAATAACAAAACCAAACAAAGAAAGCACAAAGAAAGAAACCAATCTCCCTAATGAACACAGAAGCAAACATTCTCAATAAAATATCAGTGAAACAAATCCAACAATGCATTACAAAGATTCTACACCATTACCTATTGGCATTTAAACCAGGAACACAAGAATGTTTCGATATCTAAAAATCTATCAACAAAATTTACCACATCAACAAAAAGATAAGGGGGAAAAAAACCCTATGGTCATATCAATAGTTTCCAGAAAAGCATTTGATAAAATTCAGCACCCACTTATAATGAAAACCCTTTAAAAAATTGTGATAATTAGAACATGGCTTTACATAACAAAAGTCATATATGAGAAAACCACAGTTAGTATCATTCTCAATGGTTAAAACTGAAAGCTTTTCACTGAGATTTGATACAGGTTTAAGATGTCCACTGCCACCACTAGTATTCAACATAATATTAAAAGTCTTAGCTAGAGCAACTAACAATAAAAGGAATCCAAATTGGGAAAGAAGAGGTAAAGCTATAGTTATTTGCAGATGACATAATAATACACATAGAGAACTCCAAAGAATCCATGAAAAAATAATTAAAAGAATAAATCAGTTCAGCAAAATAGCAGTATACAAAATCAATATACAAAACATTTCCTTTCCTATATTCAATAATGAAGTAGTAAACAAAATTAAGAAAGTCATCCATTTACATTTATAAACTCACCCAAAAAATCAAGTACCTTGTAATAAACCTAACAAAGTAGGCGAAGCACTTATACAAGGAAATCCATAATACATTGTTGAAACAAATGTATTAAGACACAAAGAATTGGAAAAATATTTCCTGTTCACTAATAGAAGAATCAACATTGTCAAAAGTCCATCCTACCCAAAACAATTTACAGATAATGCAACTCCATTACAAACCTTGATGGAATTCTTCAGAGAAATAGAACAAAGGTAACTGAAATTTATATGGAACTACAAAAAACTTATATAAACAAATCTCTCCTGACTAAAATTGGGCCGATGTTAAATGAAATATATCAGATAGATAAATACAATATAATCTCACTTATTTATGGAATCTAACAAAAAAAAAGGGGAAACAAAAACCCAGCTTTTAGATCCAATGAGCAAATCGGTGGTTTTCAGAGGTTGAAGTAGGGAGTTGTTTGCAATGGATAAAGGGTGGTCAAATGGCACTTTCAGTTATTCATGTGAATATAATGTACAGCATGGTAGCTATAGTTTATAGTACTATATTATATATTTAAATTCTGCTAAGGGAGTAGATCTTAAACATTATTCAATATGTTATGTGTTAGTGATACTTAAAAATAAAATGATTACCACATGATTCCGCAATTTCAATTCTTTGAATATACCATCCCCACAAAATTAAAATACTGTTGAAGAAAAAAGCCACCTCCACATACAAAGAAACTCAGCTGCATTATTTAGCTAGGTCATGGAAACAATCTAAGTGTCCATTAACAGATGAATGGATAATTCATCATATATTATGTATATATATAATATATGTGCACACACACATTAATACATATAATGGGATTTTATTGAGCCATAAAAAAGACAAAAGTTCTGGCATTTGTGGTAACAATGTTAGCCCTTGAGGGCATTACACTAAGTGAAAACCCTTAGAGAAAGAATAACAATTTATAAACTAATTTACATGCGGAATCTTGAAGGAGGAAAAACATTAATAGAAAAAGAGATCAGACATTTGGTTACCAGGGGCATAGGAGGGGAGAGGGGTAACTGAAGGAAGGTGGTGAAAAGTTACAAACCTCTAGTTATAACTAAGTGCTGGGGATGTAATGTACATTACTATAGTTAACTATATTTATATTAGCAGCATATGTTTATATAGTTAACTCCATGACTATAGTCACACTGCTGTACTTTATATTAAAGTATACCCTAAGAGTTCTTTTAAGAAGGAAAAATTTTTGGTATGTATGTAGAAGACGGATGTTATATTTATTGGGATAATCAAGTCATTATGTTGTATGCAACATCACACAATGTTGTATGTCGATCCTATTTCAATAGGACATAAAAACAACTGGATAAAGTTGACTAGGGTTTACCTTCTTCTTCAGCAATTTAAGGATTTTAGCTCTTTAAGTCCAATAACCTCTGTCAATATAAAAGGTAATATAAAATTTGTTAATCCTATTTTTCAATTTTTCTACAGATTAGCCATTGCCAACACTCTTTCAAATTGTCAATGTTTACCATATCTTTACACACTATTACCTTTTATCTCAGTCAGACCTTTTTATTCAGATTCTTTTCCCTTCTATCTGAAGTACATTGTTTAGAATTTCCTTTATTGAGATTCTGTTTAAAATACCTTTATTTTAATTTGAAAAATAGTTCTACTGGGTTGAGAATTCCCTTAGTACATTATTTTTCTGCTGTTTTTTTTGCTGCCATTATTATTGGTAAGTTAATCTTAAGTGTAAAATCTTTCTTGTAAATTGTCTGTTTCATTTTCATTTTCCCCACCTACTGACTGCTTTTTCTTTCTTTTTCTCTAGTGTTTTGTAACATCACTATGTTTCTAGTGTGGATTTCTAGTATTTGTATAACTTGGGATTTTGGGGTATTCTAAGTCTTAAAAATGAATGTCATCCCACACATTGCAAAATTTTTGATCATTCTATCTTTAAATATTGCTTCTTTCTACTCTATGACAGTTCTGGAAATCTAGTTGCACATCTATATATCTTTTTATCTCTCTCTATATATACATTACTATATAAATCTTCTCTACCTTTGTATCTCCTAACTTCCAATATTTTCCATTTTATTGTCTGTCTGTGTTAAATTATGGGTGATTTATTTATATCTATCTTCCATTTCCTTAATCTCTCTTCAGTTGTGTACCTTTTATCTTTAATCTCTCCATTTATTTTTATTTTTTTATTTATATTTTTACATTGTCGTTCATTCTCCTCTTAGGTGTAATCCCCAAAAATTATTACCACTGAGACAATTGTGAACTGTCACCATAGTCTCTTGTGCTCTTCCCTCCCATGTTTTGATCCCTCTCTCTCCCCAACCCCTGCTGAATATCTCTGATTTATAATTTGCTTGCTAGTTTTTTCCTGATCCTTTGTTTGTTTTCCCTATGTTCCTCCTATAAATGAAAAACCACCTAATATTTTTCTTTTCTTTCTGACTTATTTCACAGAGCATAATCCCTTCCAGCAGCATCCATGTTGCTGTGAATGGCATGAACTTATTTTTTTGGTTACTGGGTAGTATTCCATTGTGTATATACATCACATCTTCTAGATCAAGTCATCTGCTTTAAGAATTTAGGTTGTTTGCATTTCTTAGCTATTGTAAATAGTGCTTCAATAAACTTAGGAGTGTAAGTTTCCTTTCAAGTTAAATTTTTTGTGACCTTGGGTAGATTTCTGTAAGTGAAATTGCTGGTGAAAGGAACAATACAGAGGAGGTAAAAAAAAACCTATACAAAGGAAATTATAAAACATTGTTGAAAGAAATGAAAGAAGACACAAATGGAAAGACATCCTCTGTTCATGGACTGAAAGAATTAACATTATCAATTTATTTGTAATTCTATTCTATTTTTAGTTCTAGAGATTCTATTTTATTCTTTTTCAGATTTGTTTGGTTGTTCTTTATAGTACCATGTATTTTCCTTATATTTCAAACATTTCATAAATCACTTTAACCACCTTAAATAAAGTTAGCTTTATAGTCTATGTTTGATAGTTCTGTATTCTGTAGTCTGTGGGTTTGTTCTTTTTTTTAAGATTTATTTTTATTTATTTATGCATATAAGTACTGGGGTGTATGTCAGAGGTGCAGGGGGTGAGATGATTCTCCAGAGTCAGAGTGGGGAGATGAAATGGCGGATCCAATGAAATACATTATGAGGGGGGGCAGTGGCCAAGACAGGAAGACAGAAGAGGTCTGCTGCAGGTCAGCTCCTTCGCCTGGGATTGAACTCTGGCTGCAGTGACTGGAGATAGCTTGATAGTGCTGAGACTTTAACCCCTGCACCACCAGGGAAGCCCTGGGTTTGATTCTGATGTTTGATGTCTCTTTGGGTTTGTATTCAGTCTGTTTTTTTTTTTTGTATATTTTTTAGCTTTTCTCTATGGAGTGTTCATTTTCCTTGGGCCCTTATATATAGGGATTTTTTGAGAATTGACTGAAAGTTGCATTTTTCCTTAAAGGTTTGTCTATGCCAATAACTTGTAGAAACTGCTGATCTGGAATCTCAGCTTTTAGTTTTCCATTCCTTATAAATATCTCAATTTAGGATTACAAAGCTATACGAGGATCATTTATGGTTATAAATTCTCATGGGAAGTTTATTTTTCTCCTCCATCTAGTGCCAAGATCAAGTGAAGCAGATTTTCTTGCCATTTCCTTCTATGAGACAAATTTAATTCTTCTTCATACTGATATTGAATAAGCATTATGTGAAAGTCTTCTCTAAGACTCTGTATCTTGGGCAACCACCAGTTTTTACTTTCACCTCTTACAGTCATCAATGTAGAAATTTAGTACCCCAGAGATTGTAAAATCCTCAGAATAGTTTGGCTTGGCGTTCATTTATTTTTGGAGATCCTATTTACTTCTTTTTTGATTGTGGATTTGTTACTGTCATGCCAACTCATCAAATAAAAAAATATTTTTATATTTCATCTACATTTTAATTGTTTTCATTGGGAGGGTTGTTTATGGTATCTAGTAAGACCTACTACTAGAAATAGAAGTTTCCAGTCAAACTCTAAAACAATGCTTTCTTCCTGTCACATATTTAACTGGTATATTAATAATTCATGCTTTTCTTTCTTTAAAAAATAAAAATAAAAATGTGTTACTTTAAATCTGCAATGAGAAAGTGAATGCCAAAATACTATACAATATCAAGTACTACATAAATGGAAGTGAGTTTATAACTAACTCCAAGCCAAACTAGTGGTTTTGGCTTAGAGGGTCGTGATTCAAAGTTCAGAGACAGAACTCGTTACCAGTTGAGGAAATCAGGGAAAAAACATCCTGGAGTTGGCTTTGAGTTGAGTCTTAAAGGTAGACAGTATTTGCTAAGGTGAAATTTAAGATGGATTTCATGTGAATGGTACCACATGTGCCATAGTAAAATGCATTGCTCTATTTTAAAGGGGAGGCTTTATTTTGTCTATTTGTTCTTACATAAGAAATACATTACCTGTAAACTAGTTCTTGACCTACACTATTAATAAAGTCCATACTACCCCACCTCAGAGAATCTTCAAATAGCTTCAATTACCCAAAATCCACTTAATCTGGATAGGAGATAGGTGTAGCCAGGTCTTTAGCCAATATTAAAAAAAATTAGGTGCATAACAACTCAAGGAGCATTAGTATAAATATAATCCCAGCGAGAATGACAGATGTGTATGAATGGAAGACACGGTGATATGCTGTGCTGTGAGCACAAGCAATGTAATGATGGATGTTGATTAAGTAAGCTGATGGCTGGGCACTTGCAAGTACAGTAACCCTTATCTTTAGCTTTTTCTAAAATGTAGGTTAATATTATAGGCATTGGGATTACATGAACCTGGTAATTCCCAGACTGACAACAATCCTGTCTTTATCCAAGGTTTTCACAAAATCCAAGGAAAGCATGTTAGATTTGGAAGCTAGATGAATCCTTATCTCCCTTGCTCTGCATATTTATAGAAAAGAAAAGGGGCCTGCTAAAATTTACATGCAGAAGCTGTTGTCTTGTTTCCTGATCCAATATTCTTTTCTCCTATCTGCCTTCATGGGTTATTTAGACACCCAGTGAACTGCTGTATTTTGATACCTCTAATCAGAGACAGAAGCACAAGGTCCTATGGTGATGGGTTGCTGGTGCTATGGTCATAGAAAAACTACAGGGACTACACCTGAGGGCAGGGAAAATAAATTTAAAAAAAGTCCAAAAATGAGAGACAGAGAGAGAGAGAGAGAGAGAGAGAGAGAGAGAGAGAGATGAAAGTTCGCTCAGCCACATAAATGCGGTGTATGTGTTTGTGTGTGTGTGAGAGAGCGAGAGTGAGAGTGAGAGAGAACTACTTTTATAATTTAAAAATAAAAATTAAAGAAAGTAAGAGGCTTTGAGGTTGAGCCAGAAATAAAGTTGTTTCAAAGCTTCCATTTCTTTCTCTGCTTAATGGTGGTAACTATGCTCAGCTCATAGGGTTAATGTGAGGATTATCTAACACAGAGTATAAAGAGATTAGCTTTGCCATTTCCTGACACATAGTAGGTGCTCAATTCATTTTGTTATTCCCTTGAGTCAGTTTATGTGTCAACTTCTATTATATTCTTGTGCAATGTTTTTTTTGAATTTTTACGAGTCCTTTTTTAAAATTTGTATTTAACAATTTTTATTCTATTTTTCCCTTTAATTAATATATATTTGACATCAATTGTAATCCCCATGTATTCCCCATCACCATATCACCAGTGTACCATCACCTCAGTCCCGTGTGCTCCCATCTTCCCTCAACCCTCCCTCTCCCCCTCCCAACCAAGTGTCCCCAATTTGCCCTTGTCTTTTCATTTTCGGTTTTTCTGTCTTTATTGTTATTAGTATTATTTTTGTTCTCACTCCTTTCCTTGATCCTTATTTGGTTCCCTTATATTCCTCCTAGGGGAGGAACCATCGGGTATTTTTCTTTTGCCTTCTGACTGACTTCGCTGGGCATAATCCCTTCCAGTTCCATCCATGTTCCTATGAATGTGTCGTTTTTCTTTTTTGATTGCTGAATAGTATTCCATCGTGTATATGTACCACAGCTTCCTGATCCACTCATCTGTTTTGGGGCATTTTCCTACGTCATTCTCTATTATGTTCTTCTACAATGCTTTTAAAAGTAAATTTGTTTTTCTTACAATGATTTCTTTCCTTTATCGTAACTTTCAATTCACCAAACTTATTATGTTGCAGCTTTGTACAGAAATCCAGTTATCTCTTCTGATGTTCTGTAATCAGTTGTGAGGTATGGCAAGTTATTTGTTGATACTATCTTGAATGTAGAAGTTAGTAGAAAATTTTCTTTAAAATTGTACTGAAGGAGGTTCAAAATTTTACTTTAAATACTGTTTTACTTGTTTTCTTATGTGTGAGAAAAAGGGGCTAAATGACAGCTATGTATCAGGAATTGCATAGACTCTTGGAAGCTTCCTTGAGAGTACAACACATATGGCCACTATCATTCACATGTGACAGCTGTGAATGACTGTCTACTGAAAATATTACACTTCTTAGCAGGACACACAAGGTCTTTCACATTAGGCCTCAGTCCAGGCTCATTTCCAGTTATTATGCTCCCCTAGTTCCTATTTGCTTTGTCTCAAAGTAGAAACTATACTCTTTCCTGCCTCTTGGACATTATACATGCTGTTATGGTTGTCTGCTGTGGTTGTCCACTCACTTACCTTTTTCTCCTGTGGAATGACAGCTCGTTTAAAACCTGAGACAAATGTTAATTTCCCTAAGAAAGTGGAATATATTTTTTCCCCTCCAACATTTTTCCTGACTTCCTGCTTGGATGAGAGACCCCACTCTCAAAGAACAGCAAAAATGAAAGACAGTATGATTGGATGTTGTAATCATGTGAAAGGTCCCTCCAGTCTCTTGAAGTGGTGGGGTTCTAAGTTAGTCAAAACCTGATGTTATCCATTGAGTACTGTGTACAAACATCACATGCTTCCTTTGGAAAAAAGTCATTGCTCTAACATCAAGCAATATACTTCTCATAGCATCTGCCTGCTCTGCTGACCTCTTTTATAGTCTGAGGTTTGAAGTGCCAATGGGTATTGGGGGAAATTGCATGCATGGTATGATTTAAATAAGTTTTTTTGGGTAAAATTTTGCTGGTTAGCAGTTGGATCAAATCCTGCAAATCATCGTCTCCTTGCTTGAAGCACACTGCAGGAGTTAAGGGAAAAGATTGGGTGACCTGAAAATATGGGGACAGAAAAGTTTGAGGGTTTGAATCACTTGCACCTGTTAACTCAGAGAACTGTTTTCATACTTCAGTGTGTCCTTTAGATGGTTCTCATTACTTCTGCAGTCCCTACTCCAGCTTCAGTATTTCTTCCTCTCAGGCTACCCTGCAGTGGTACGAAAAAAACTTCTGAGATTGGGTGGTAGTTGTGGTTGGAATAGAGATCCCTGGGCTGTATATATGGGGACCACATACAAAAAGTGAAGGCTAGGGCTCTGAACCAATGTGTAAGGGAATGGTAAAACTTCTCGGGTGCCCGATATTGCCTTGGCATGCTGCCTACAGGAGTGGTAAGCTAAGCAAGGATTAGTCCTTAACATAACAATAACATTCAAAAAACATTTTTTTTTTTTTGGTTTGACTTCCTCATGTGTAGATGAGAAGTTTGGCCTTCATGCTAAAATCCTTCTAGTTCTAAATGGTAGCAATTATAAACAAAAGTCAGTCCAATCTTGTCAGAGTGCTGGATATGGAAGGGGTGAGGGTGGATGTGATAGCTTGGAGTTCTAGAAAAGCCTGTACTGAGGGATTTAACAGACTATAAACTAACTGAAAATATGGGCTGTGGTTTGAATTAGACTTATCTTTGTTATTTATGAGATCATCTAAAAAGGTAAACATATTATTCTACTCCTGAGCCCTTTCCTCAACCCTCAAAAGTTTGAAAATCTGTTACACAGGACTCAATTGTCCTTTTGACCCTCTATGTACCCAACCTGCCACCTTGCTAGAGGTTTGGCAAATGTTTGTTGATTACAAAAATTTAGATTCTAGTTATAAAATTGTGTTCTAGGGATAATAAAATGCTCTTCCCTTCTTCCCTTAAGCCATAAATCACAAGGGTATTGCTGTAGTTTGTGACAATCATAGTATGTACCTAGTCCTATTTCATATCTCCTGACACACTAATTTTATAGATGAGAAAATCTGAGCAAGTCATATATAGGACTACAGCCTCCAGGCTCCTTTCTACCCACTAGGTCCTCTGTGTGCCCCAACTTCTGTGCTTTGCTACTCCTTGGAAAATATATAGTAGGGTGCCAAACACACTGTCACTTTAGGTGGGAGCTGAGTGGTAAATGAAACCAAGTCGGGTGGCCATTAGGTCACAATCTGTAGGTGTAAGAGGAGAGAAACTCAACAACAGTGTTCAGAGGGGCTCTTCGGGAGGCAGGCTTCAATTAATACACACGGCCTAAAAGCATACATACACTATCTTACTTAGAGCCCAGAAATCTTTTACTTCTCCCTTCCAAGCACTTTTCTTGGAAAAAAGTGAGAAATCAATTCACTCTGAGGTCCCATCTGACCACAGTATCAATGACAAATATGGCTCAATGTGGAATTTCTTGTAGGGTGTCTTGGCATTTTAATAGCAGGCAAAGCCAGAGGAATAAATCCCCAGATGGGTCATACATTCTCAATTTATCTCCAATACAGCCCAGTAAAGAACAGTGACAAACTCTATTCCAGGTGAGGACATTAAAGTATAGAGAATTTTCTTAAGTCACATCACTCCTTGGACATATGTGTCACACCTCACTGATGACTTTTATCTCAAACACAGAAATTATATTTGCAATCTCAAATTAATTTTGAGTAGACAAGATAAACCTTGTTTGACCTATTGAAAATCCAAAAAATAACTGGCATGAATTTTACCTGGGGAGTCAAGTACAATATGGCCCCTCAAAATCAGGTTGTGAATGTGCCAATTCCTTACCTAAAGTTTGGCAAAAACTGGGAAGTGAAGTCCCATTTTAGGTTATATGAGAATGTGGGTGAATAGCTGAGTTTTTTGTGGCTTTCTCCTGGTTGACAAGGTCTGTTTTTTTGACTGGAGTATGTAATGGAGATCCATCTATGCTTTTTAGCTATACCCGTTGCTATTTTGGTGGTTCAAGATTGACCTATGCCAAAGGTATTACAGAGCAAATATACAACCTCTATGCAAAGCAAATATTTTTAAAATGTGAAATTTATATAAAAACATATCGGAAATGTACATATTTATATGAAAAAGAAAGTAGCATAAATGGCCTCAAGGCTAAGAAAAAACTAATTAAAAGAACTTTGATGACATTCTTTTCATATTTTTAGATTGTTTTAACAAATGAACAATGATGATAAGAAGACATTAGCAGCTTTTCTTGGGTTTCTTTGTTAATGATAACTTGAGCCTGCAGCCACAACAGAGGTTGTAGCCAAGTTTTAGCTGGCAGACCAGCAAGCTAATATTTTATATAATATATGGCATTTTTGACAATGAGACAGACGCACCAAGAGTCACACATGTATTCCAACAAACACGTTTCTCCAATTTTTAATTGTATTTAGAACAACAAAAGATTCCAAGATTACAAAAGATAACAGAACACTAGAGCTTGAGGCTGATCCTGCTGCTCAGTGGAGGACAAGTGCGCCTGTGAGAACAGAAGCCCCATCAGAAGAATTTTCAAGCATAAACAATGCTTGTTTTAAAAAATATTTATATGAAGCATTCTTTGTCTATTTCTCTAGTTTTCCTTCAACATGGAAAATTAATTCTTACATCTGGTTACACTGTCTGCTCCCTCTTGCTGCCAAATTAATCTCAAGGACAGCACAAGAATGTCAAATGCAAGGCACTCCCCAATCAATGTTCCAGTCTAGGGGAAAGCAGAAATGTGTCACTTAGTATATTCTTGCTTAGTTTGGGACATATAATAGTGGCTACTCCTCAATACCTGAGTGACTTGTGGGATAGGATGATCCCGTGGGCATTTCACTACAGGACAATTAGCACCAAGGGCTAAGGTTGGAAGATACTGCAGCCCTTGCCTGTCTGCTATGCAATGAACAGAGTCCCAAAATGGGAAGCAAGGGCCAGGGAGGGCACCACTCGAGAAGCAGCAACATTTCAGAATTATCTTTCCTTTGGGGTATGTGTGTTCCAGTCTTCGATAGCCAATGGAATCTGCACATGATAGCCTTGTTAAGTAGCACATGTGGGAACTATTTTAGGCCACAAGGGCCTCTCTGTCCATAGGTTCTCATTTGATTCCATAAAAGGCTGAAATAAGCAGGAAAATGAAGGGAATCAGTATCCATGCTATACTGAATTGTGGCTGGAAATCAATCAATGCATATTACTGACTTCTGTCCAAGTCAAAAGGAGATAAATTGAAACTTAGTCAAAGTTTTTTTTTTTTTTGCTTTAATTCTCTAGCTACTAAATTCAAATACTTGCCACTCTTTTTTTGTGGGAGGTGGGTACATCCAATTGTTTTGTTATTTCATCTGAAGTCTTTGAAGAAGGGTGGCTAATGTAGATTTCTGCCTTCACCTAGAAATGGTTGAGGTTTGGGAGGCTCTGGGTAACAGACCCCAGTGTCAATCTCTTACTTGCAGAAAAACACCTCTACTGGTGGGCAGAGATGAATCTAGAAATACAAATTCTAGTACATTTTTAAGTTTTTAACAAAGAAAACCATATTTTAATTGTCATAGTCTTTAGAGAACATATCTAAAACCAGAATTAGAGCACATAGACACCAGCAGCAAGAGCACCTCAATCGCAGGTAAGTGAATTGTGTGAAAGATGGAGCACTTTGCTCTAAGTTCCCAAATGCAGGAAACTACCTTTATTTTAGTATGGTGAAGAACAAAGAATGCCCTTCCTTCTTCCAGCTGTTCAGGTTCCTTTAGGGGATCACTAGCTAATCACTGAGTGGGCCTTTGAGCCCAAGTGAGGGTCTCCCCTAGGGTAAATCACAAGCAGTTCCAATCATCTTCACCACTCCTCACACATTCATCTGCCTTGGCCTTGTAAAGTGCAATACATCACGTATCCTACATATCCCCACTCTGATCCTAAGGCCTCTGGGTTAGGATTCAATAGGGGCAGAGATGTCTTAGTTATATCTGAGCAACCCAGGGATCTTTTCCACTCTGAGAGAGCTTCCAAATGTAACTGCAGCCTTTCTCATAAGTACATGGTTATCAACTATTATGTGGAACCAGACATAAAGGTGCAGGAAAAGCTAAAGGTATCAGAACACATTTTATCTATATATAATATAATTCAATTTTGAAACATGGATACAAATACTCATTTACAATATATTTCAACTGTCTAACTTAAACCACAGAGAACTTGTTGGGCTGTCCAACGTGGGCAGAAATGAGAATTTCTGTCTGTTGTCCCTCTAGTGCAAAGTCTTACCCTTTCAACGCTCTACTCAGCAAGGGTTGAATTCTTATCTTCAGATAAGCTAACACGGGCACTAGCAAACACAGTGACCAAGACAACTCCATTTCAAACCATGCATTGATGGAGTCTTAAGAATTTGCTGAGCAACTAATAGAGGAAAAAAAAAAGCTATTTTTGCCTATAAAATCACTTAGTGAAGGACCCACAATCTCATTTTTTTAAAAAAAGTTATCTTTCACTGTCCTAAACATGTATATTGTGGTGGGAGGACCCCACAGAACTCTTAGAATCAGTCATCAACAGTCCTTTAGTCTGTCTTTGGCTAGTTTACTGAAGAGGCACTAATGCTTACTACTCCCTCCCTGCCCTTAAAAATGTTGGTATCTTAGCAGATACAGTGTAATCTTTGGTTACCTAATGTAATGCTTTTGTCCCTTTGTCTTTTTTTAACTGCTTTCAAAGATGTTCAAAAAGATTAGTGGTAAGAAAAAAAAACTGCCTATAAAAGGCAGCAAGGGTAGAATTAGGATTTGTTCCTGTGCTTTAGTATTCCCCATTCCCATGACCTCCTACAGGGGTAAAATATGAAGACCACTCTCATAGCCCAGTGCCCTCGCACCTAGGCAAGTGGCATGGGGCCTTTAGTCACCCTCTTGTTTTCTCAGGGTCATGCAGGGACCATGCAAGAGTAGTGAATGGGCTATCTGGGAGTGTCTCAGAAAGTGAAGCCCTTACAGAGTGACAGGAAGGGGTAGAGGGAGTGACTTGGGCTTTTATGCCCTGCTGAGTTTCAAAGGGCAAATGTGACAAAGACATGTCTGTGCTATGCCTAAATAAACAAACATTTAAAAGCTACTTGAAGGTGTAAGCTAGATCACTTGTGTAGTATCTGTATCATGTGGGTAGTAAGTCTATTTTCTCTTAAAGTACAAATAGAATACTTCTTATTTTATATGCATATATGTATTTAGAAGTAGAGTATGGACAAAGAGGAACTCAAACATTAGCATATTGCTTCTCAACTTGGACACTTAACTCAGTAACTACCTAAAGGACAGCAAAAAACCGTTTTTCCCCCTTTTTTAGTGCTGGTGAATGTACAGAAAAATATATGTATTATTGGTTTTCTTTTTCAAAGATATATGACAGAACTCTTCGAAATATCCCTTCTGTATTAAAAAAAATAACAACTCTCCAAGAACAACGATACTGTCTGCAGCACAGAAAATCTATGAAACAAATAACCCATCACTCATTTCAGCTCAGAGGCCAGGCCTGGGAGAGTTGCCCAATGAACAAGAGCTAAAATGGCCACATGACTCTCTTCTTTGACCACAGAGTTTGTGACCCTGGCAGCTATTTGCTGCCCAGAATATATGGGTTCTTCTCCCTGTGGTTCTTTCTCTCTTGCTCACTCACCAAACCATCAAACACTGTAAACCCCTCTGGAGATAGTCTTTGCAACTTGTCCGGTGAGTGATCTTCATCTTCCAGCTCACCAGTTGAATCCTTCACAGGTAAGCACAGTTAATCATCCACATCAAGTCTCTTTGTAGAGAAGAGTGCATGCAAAATGAGACTTCTGTCAATTACACTGACTGGAACAACAATAGTCAAAAGGAAAAACAAAAACAAAACTTCCTCTCATCTCTGAGAGAACAAAGTCAGGATAAAATCATTATGCTCACTGAATACCCAGCGTAAAAACAATAAGCCTGAAGCATTACTCAGGGCATTTTCCCCTAGTCTTGCCATTTAGAAATTCGGAGTAATCCAGTTGTTGCTGCTTTTAATTACACTGCTATTTCACTGAATTTTAGCTTTCACAAATGAAAAACATATTCATAAAGACAAGCATTACAACTGGGCAATCCATAAAGTTGAAAAATGTGATAGCCTGAAAAATGTAAAAGGAAGCCTTTACTATTTACATGTAGAGGTATTAGAATGATATAATCAAATCCATGTACCATAAAAGATGTAAAACATTTCAAAACAGATGCAAAGGAACTGTGAAATTTTAACCTATTATAGCTTAAATGAAAAGTGGAGGACTTTTTTGTTTAAACACCTAAAAGTGAGGTTACATAAGTCAAATGATTCATACCAAAGAAAACCAAAATTTGCCTAGCCTACCCTAGAAAGAGAACCTGTCAGTTTTAGTTATCTCCAGCAGTCTCGGATTGGTTAACATCCATCTTGGGTTCACCTCTCCCTTGTTACTTAAAAAAGCTGTTTTCCAAGTTATTCTGGAACTTCAGGGGAGGAAACCATGATATCACATCATGCAAAACTATCTTCTCAACGAGTAGAGTGAACCAACCAAAATGGGAAGCTTTGGTGGCTGGCCCTTAATTTCTTGAGTTTAATAGATGAAATTAAGAGCTAAGTACAGAAACAGTGATCAAGATGACAAAGTAGGTGAACATTTCTCTATACTCAAGATTGGGAAACAAAGTCAACAGAACAGAGGTGTTAACATTTCCAAGAACACACCCTGAATTCATGGGTGGCAGTCCATTGGAGACCCATGAAACAGACTTTTCTAAAGAAGGCAATGGTTCTGGTGTCTCAATGTTTCAATCTCCTTCTGACTGAGAGGCAGCAACAATGTTGGGGAATCTGAATAAGTATGGTCAGAGCCCAGAATCAGCAATGGCAGAGGATGATGAGTAAACACATCAGATGGTGCCCATTTAGTTTGAAAATTTGCTTCTGGAGACTTGATTTTAATCATTAGTGTCTCCTCTTGGTTTCTTCCCTCTTCTCTTCATGACTATCTCAGGTTGATATGCTGGGTGGCAAAGGAAGCATTTATAATGTTTCTGGTTTTAATGTTTTCATTCTTCTCACATTAGTGATTGAGTTTTTTCTTCAACCCTGATCTGGGTAACTCCTTTAGCTGCTCTAAAGAAGGACGTGGGAATTTCTCTACTTGATGAGAAGGTGCCATCTCTGGAGGACAAGGACAAGATTGCCCAACTTCTCCAATCCTAGTGAGGCCTTTTCAGTTTGTCTAAAGGTTCTAGAGATCTAACAATTGATGACACAATCTGTAAGAAATTTTCAATGTCCTGGAATCTAGAGATAAATGTCAGTAATGTTGTCCCGCTAACCTTCTGCGGGGAAGGGGGTTCTTGGCAGAGTCTATAAACATACCCACAGATGTAAACAAGCTGAAATGCAGTCTGGGAGGGTCAAATCCAAAGGACTGAAGGCAGCATTGTAGCTTGTAGCTGTGTGTAATCAGGCAGAAAACATTTAGGTCTTTCATAGGTGGGGATAAAGATAGATGAAATGTCCAATATCCTAATGAAGAAAACAGCCAAGCCACCAGTTCCTTTCCCTCTGACTCTTGCCTCAAGCTCCTCTTTGGCCCACAAATGAAAAATCAGACCTGGATCCAAATGGGGATTTCCAAAGGGTCAGATATCTTCTCTCCTTCTCACTGATCTGACTCCTTAGTGGAAGTGGCCAAGTTTTGGCTAAAGAGAACATTCAGTTCAAAGCTCTTAAAGAAACTATTGAAAGTCAAATTTCGGGTGGAGGCAGAGAGGGAGAGATAAAAGGGAGGGGAGAGCATTCATATACAGACAAGTTTTCAAACAAAAAGCACATTTTCAGTACTATGAATTGTACTGCAGATGAACAGTTTAGCCCTCAGGGCCCAAGGCTGTGGGCAGGTACTGGTGATCCATTTGCCCTTCTTAAATTCTTAAATCTATCCTCCTCCACCCTCTCCATTGACTCAGCTCTGGGGTCACCCTGCCCTCTAATGGCAATAGCCACTGGCAGAAAATAGTCTCCCAGGGAGGGAGGGCTTGCAAAAAAAAGCAGTCTGACTCCCCATAGACCTACAATTTTCACCTTATTCTATTCATGTTTGGCTTCTTTGAGGATTTCTGTTTGTTTTGATATATATTTATGAGAAAAAGCCATAGCAAGGTTGTTTGTTGTTGTTTCCCCAGATAGTCTCAGCTCTTTAAACTTCTCATGGCGTTAGGTGAGTAAACATTTGTGCAGCTGGCACATAGCACAGTGCTATAAACAATCACAACTTGACAGTGGGCCACATGCGGATCATCACAGATTTAAAGAATTACAACACCATCCAGAGCACAGTAAGAGTCAGGGCAGGGAGCAGAGTTTGAAGGTGCCACTGGAGGGTCACATAAGAAGAGGGGGAAAGTAGGCAAAGAGAAAAAAGCCCAGCAAAGAGAACTCAGGAACATCTTCATGACAGATTGTACATCAATAGAGGAAATTTCTAAAGGCACTGCAGAGAAGTAGAGAGTAGTTATAACAAGCAGATATTTGAAAGGGGGTGGAGGGTATGGCAGGGAAATAAGGGTTTCCAAAGCTTCACTGGGTATGGAAATAGATGGGCTTGACTTTCCCAGAAAGGATCTTGGGCACTTGCACAGAGATGATCTCTGCCATCATTTCTGGAAAGTCTACGCTCACCATGTGGGACTTGATTAGCAGGTCAAAAGTGAACTGATGCAGCTCTCTTGCAATCTGTAAGGAGACAATAAGAGATGGAGAAAACAGGATTGGCAGGAATTGGCTTTTATCAGGCTCTTTCCCCTTCCCTGCCCCACCACTTCTGTTTTCCTCCTCTTTCCGTATAAGCATATGTGTGATGTATGCATGTATGCACATGTGCATGAGATGATTTCTAGGGAGTCATTGAAGGCTCCCAAGAGATCTCTTATACCACTGCAAGCTCTCTGAGTCAGGACAGGATGTTCCTCTTTCCTAGTGAACATGCACACACACACACACACACACACACACCCCACACTCATATGCACATAACTCAAGGAAGAGGGAAAAAAACATCCAGGGCTGTTTTGTCTGCCTAGACAACTTATCTGCTCTAAGCCACTTCCCTGAGTCCCAACTGCTCTGTTCTCAACTCCTCCACCTCTTTCACAACATCCAGCTGGGACATTGTGACCTGTGTTCCTTTTTTCTCCATTGCATTTTCTTCCTGGACCACACTCAAAGTCACAGGGGAATGAAAGTACTTCCCAACAGGTGGTGCCAGACCCTTGAAGAGCATATTATCATTTGGTTTTATCAAGCTGTTCTCCCTGACAAAGCTCCCTCCATCATTTGCTTACAGGCTGCACAGAATCCAGGAGCTTGGTGAGCTGGTAGAAGCGCCTTGAGCAGGATGTGGGATTTTTTCTCTTGCATGCAATGATACGATCAAGTTCCTTGATGTAGTTCATTCGAAGTTCATCAAAGAATTTTTGATTTTTCAGCCCATCCACTGGAACTGATGTGGGATGAAGACAGATGGGGAGGGGAAGCATGCCCACGAGGGAGTATTAGACAAAGCACCAAGATTTCTGACCACAGAATTGACCCCCACGCCCACAGGGAGGGAACTATGTGCTTGGCTTCCTGTCAGTTGAAGTTTCATGTTTGGGGCGTTCAAGCTGCCAGGAAGGCCTTAGGGGAAAGGCTAGCTGGATTTACTCTGAAGGGTATCAAATAAATAAAATATTGCAAGCCTTTCCTTTTTCTAGTCTTTTTATCTATTTATTTCTTAAGACCTATGGTTTTATATGTGTCCACAATACACCTCTGATTTACACAATTAAAACATATGCCTTCAAGTATCAAAATTTGCCTTCTTCCTTCACAGAGGCTAAGGCAGCACACTATTTAGAACAGTCATTAAACATAGTTTCCTTAGTTGCCAAATAAACCTTGTCTGATTTGTTTGTATAGATCCTTTGTGTTGTCAGAGTGTAAATTCTTTCTAGGAGGCAATACTCCAGTCCTATAAGAAATTATAAGCTGATCCTTGTCTGTTTCTATGGTAGAAGCTATGGAAAAATTCAGAGACTTGCTATGATTAACCAAAAAGTCCTTGTCCCAAAAACAGGCTGGTAAGTGAATGTCTAATGGAGGATTATTTCCATCAAATAAATTGGTATCTAGGCATAAAATAAATCCCTATTAGGGAAAGGGGTGCTAAGGTAGAGTGAGAAAGGAGAGTGAAAGAAGAAAAGTAATATTCTGGAGTTGGCTTGACTCTAATTAACACTCAGGAAAGGAAGCAGTTCTCCTCTAAACCCTCTGGCCCTCAAGGGGATTCCCCTGACCATCCAGACACTTACTAATGCTGAAAAGCAGTAGTGCCTTCATGCACAGGAATTCCTGGGGAGTGATTTGGAGCCATCCAAATTCTTGAGAGAGGTGCCTCATTCTGACACACTGGCTGTACATCCGAGACTTGTGCATGCGGTACCTAGGAAAGAGACACATAAAGGAAGGAGGGCACAAAAGACTTACTATATCTTTGCTTGCCCTCCATTGCCCAGGTTCTCTGAGAGGAACTTGCTGTTTCTTTTGTTGGTGTTTAAGTGATAAGTAACAAAGATGTGCTTTATTTCTCAAAAGTCTGACATTCTGATAGGTACTCATCTTCCCACTCTGACCAAGTTATAGATTAGCACATGGTATTTCCAGGTCCTGGTTCCTGAGTTCCTAACACAATGAAAACAATGTGTCAGGCACCTTGTCTCCCTGACCACAATTCTAATATACTAGCTACAGCCAGAGCCATAGTCAGAACCTGCCTGCCAGGCACCCCAGTTGGGAAGATTTCTAGGATCTAAGCCTTAGCAATCAACTCTTAAAAAAAAAAAGATTTATTTATTTATGCATACAAGAGCTGGGGTACAGGCCAGAGTAGCAGGAGGTGAGAGGATTCACCAGAGACAGAGTGGGGAGCAGAACAGGCAGACTGACTGAAATACACTGCTGAGGGGAGTAGCAGGCTAGGCAGGAGAGGTCTGCTGCGTCATGTGGGTCCCCTCCATGGCCAGGGATTGAACTCGCGCTGCTGTGCAGCAAAAGCTTCACAGTGCAGCACTCAACCCACAGCACCACCAGGGAGGGCCCAGAAATCAACTCTTAAAGATACCAGAATTTCCAGTTTCTGCAGGCATTCATCCTGTCAATTTCTGTCTCTTAGTTTGAAACCTATTTCCCACAATAAAAACATAATAATTTATTAAAACCACTATTCTGGAAGGAGATTCCCTATGTTTATCAAATCAGCCCAGAAATGTTTCTGAATGTTCAATCTAAATATCCCTTGGTGACATTACTGACAAGGGACTTATCATACAGATCCACAAAGAACTAACCAGACTAAACAAAATCAAAGGGAACAACCCAGTCCAAAAATGGGCAAAAGAGCTAAAAATGCAATTCTCCAAAGAGGAAATGCAAAATGGCCAACAGGCATATGCAAAAATGCTCAAATTCTCTTGTCATCAGAGAAATGCAAATCAAAACCACATTGAAATACCACCACACACCAGTGAGAATGGCACATATCAAAAAATGTAGCAACAACAAATGTTGGCGAGGATGTGGAGAAAAAGGAACTCTCTTACACTGCTGGTGGGAATG